>WHYT01013250.1:12811-38273 GCA_009806455.1 Tetrax tetrax
TGATGTTAGATGGGATGGAATAGCCCTTTGGCTAATTTGGGTAAATTAACCCCAGCTGTTAGCTAATTAATTAATTATCCCAGCCATAGGGGCTACCAGCTTCAGTTCTCCACCCAGCTCAGGTGAGTATTAACTCTATCCTAGCCAGAACCAGGACAGGTGATGAGAGGCAGTCTTTGATTTATCATGGAACAGTTTTCCCAGAACAGATTCACAGAATCACAAAACAGGAAAGTTGGAAGAGACCTCTGGAGATCATCTAGTCCTATTCCCTGTTCAGAACAGGATTAACTTTGACATCAGAATTGGTTATTTGTTGGGAAAAAGGTGCAACCATACATTATAAAGAATTTATTTTCTTCAATAGCCCTAGCATCTCTGAGTACTCCTGTTAAACTTGCATTGTCTAAAGTGTCTAAACTTGCAGTCTTACATGCAATTTGAAAAAATATTTATGCTTTTTTTTCAAGTTCTTAAATACTGCTTGGACTCTTCTACTGTGTTGTTACATACAGCCTATAGGAGTTCTGATCCTTTTAATCCCATTTCACACAACTATCATGTTTTTATGAATACCTTCCTGCTTCTAACAACTTCTCTTGTCCTGCTTTTTAGCCATACTGGTTTAGCCATGTCTTCTAAATATTTATTTACCCTCAGCATCTGAGACGATATTTTGAAATAGTCACATACAAAAATTTGTTTCCTTTTCACAAGCTGCTTCCTTTTTATGTAATGCCCTTTCTCTAAGTTAAGAACAATAACTAAGATTCTTCAGCTCTTGTTACTCCATCAAAGATATTTACTCTAACATCAACATGGCCGATGTTACAATACACTCCTTGACAGCAACATGAAAGAGACCTTGTGCATAGCTCAGAATTAACTCAGGAAATTACTTTGCTTCCTGAGAAACTGGTCCCCAAAGCAGTCTTTTATGGGATCTAAAAATGTGGTCTGAATGTTGGACCTAATTATGACATTTATACTAGAAAGGTGAAAGGAAAAATTCTCTCATAGTATTTCTGATCCACTACAGCAAGTCACAGTCACTGTAATCACTCTGTTCAGATCATTGGCAATACAGTCCTTAATATCATAAATTATATTTATAATGTTAATATTATTATTCTGTTTAGAATGCACATTTCAGTCCCTGAACACATTGATATAACTGCTGAGTTGTTGACATAACTGCATTATCAATCTGTCTTTATGGTAAAGTTCTGTTAACACATGGCACCACTTGCATGCCCTATTCTGTCTTTCCCATATGTTTTTAAATTGGTGTTACCCACTGACTGTTTTCCTTCTGTTGTATTTTCAAAATGACCATTCAGGTTCATTTAGTTTCTCAGCTTCCTTAAAGCTAAGCTTTTGGTTTTTCTATTCTATTTTGACACTATAGAAACATGTATAACTTTCCTTTATTTCCTAGTCTTCTACTTCCAGCTTAAGTGAGACTTTGTCCACCACTTCCTACTGCCAGGTTCTTTTCCCTTCTGTAGCTGGGGATGTATGCTTTTTATTACTTCCCTCTTCATACAGTTCCAAATGTGATTCTCTGCCACATTCAGCTTTCTGTCAACCTTAAAAAAGCTCTAATGTAGAATAATATTTTTAAAGTGTCAGGTGCCTGGTTCCATTTCTGTTAAAATGAAGATGTCATTCCTATTATTGGTTCCCTTTAGCTCAAAAATACGTCCTTCCCACATGGTCCTGCACGTGGTAGTAAAAATATTTCAAAGATTGCTGTCATGGAGGTCTTGGTCTTCAGTTACCCATATCTCAGTCTAAGCTTTGCCTTCAGAACTTCTTCACTAGTTTTCTAGACTCTCAGTAGCTTTAGCGGTTCCCCCAATATCAAGGTTGCAGACTTGCACCATGTCCTGGTCTAGCTGACTGAATCAGCAATTTTCCACAAAACGCTGCTGCCTTCCTTTACCTATCAGCCAAGCAGATAGAGTAAGGTTTTCTAAATGCTGTTACTAGGTATAAACTAGCACTAATGTTACTCAACTTAAATCCAAGTTACTTGCCCAACAGTAGGTGCAACTACTTCTGATACAGTTTCCCCTGTATCGCATACAACGCTGGCAGTACTGGTGCTATAACTCCATTCAGAGTCAAGAAATGTGCTGCTTTCTTCCATTTTTGTTAAAATCCTAGACATACGGCTCCTGCGGATCTGAAATCCAGCTGCAGTAGCCGGATTTGGTAAAATAGGAAAGAAAAAGATAAATTAATCAGCTATGTATAGAGCAGAGTTTAAAATGTGGTTCTATTGCATCATAGAGGGATATTTTATTCTCATTCACTTGACTGAGATTCTATGCTTAATGACAAGTTCTCCTTCTAGAATAAAAATATACCACACTGCCTGGACCTGCAGAAAGTTTCATTCTATTTAAATGTTACTAACATTACACAGATGATAAAATGGTGATTTCCAATTTAGTATACCACCTTAAAGTTTCTTCAACATGACCTTCACTCTCCTAAAATTTTCTTTCCTTCCTCCTCCCCCTACAATTTCAGGACTATATTAATGAAGTTTGTTCTCTGTCCCAAGATACTGCTTAGTTTAATTACTGTGTTTGATTATATTCTTGCCAAAGTTGCCTTTTTGTGGGGATGCAACTCGTTTCTTTGAACACTGACTACAGAAGCTGCCTGTCTAGGCAATTAGGAGGTTAGAAAAATGAATGAATCTGCCAAGAGAGCACATGCAGAAACTCCCAGCCATCGTCCTCTTTCTTCCTCCCCTCCTAATAAGAGACTACTTTAAAATGATTCTACTGTCTTGCAAATTGAGCTGGGATGAGATTAAATCATTACAGCTGTCAGTAACAGTTAAGCATGCAGAAACATTACAGTGGAGATTCTAGTATCAGTAATATGTGTTAAGCCTTGCAGGACTCCTTAATATAACTTTCACTTCCTCTTAAACAGAGGAGGAGGAAACCAGGGATCTACACTTGTTCACTTCCCAACTACAGAACATGCCATACACAGGCACTGTCTGCCAGTCAGGAATTCTCTACCTGTGAAGCTTCCAGAGACTTAGGCTCCTTTGCAACTTGTCTGCTACCCCATGGCTCCTTTTAATAATATTTTAGAAAAATACTGCTTATAGTTCACCCATCTGAAAGAAAGTCAAGCTAAATGTCATCAATGGAGAAAATTTTAGAAAACTGAAATTAAGAATTCTTGTTTTAATGTATTTGCCCAGGATGTGATAAACCCATTGAGTCACATTCAGTATAGTAGCCAAGCCCAGATCCTAAAAATCTCCTTAGCTGAGGACCTAGCAATAGCTCAACTGAAAGTGAATTGCAGTGAACATGCAAGCTTGAAATTGCAGGCAGATTTTCTAGTCTAGAGTAGTTACATACGATGGGTTCAGAAGTCATGCAAATGCTGATAGTGGCAAGCACATAAAGACTGTAATTCCACTGCCATAACTTGCATCCTTCACTCACTGACTCGGCACCTTTTCTCCCCTCCCCTACTTATAAAGATGAACAAGTTAAGAAGGAAAGAATTAAGATTTCCGCTGAATAAGAAGGAGGGAGGGTGCAAGGATGGTGCAACACAGCTTGCAGGGTAAGAGGGGGAGGCAACTCTCATTGCTCACACTGGAAAGGGATGCCTGAAGCACAGTGAAGCTATTCCTTTAGTCACTACCTCAGGAATACCTGCTCCACAAATTGAGACCTGAAAGTTAAACACAGCAATTCACACACATTTATTATTTCAGCTGACAAGGGTTGTACAGTCCTGCATCTTAGCAGTGCCTTCCAAATACTGGAATGAATCATAAGGAGATGATTATCCATTAATTTTTCATTCACTTTTCTCATGTATGAGGAGAAATACAAATTAAATATGAATGCAAAAAAATTCTACTGTTTAAAAAATCTTTCTTGGTAGTGGTAATAAGCCTATTTTCTTTAATTAAAACCTCAAATGTATTCCTGAAGGATAAATAATACATCACAGACTCTTAAAAAACTCACAATAATAAATATCCTTCTTAATCAATAAACAATGTATTTTGATATGGAAGTTACAAAACAAAAACAATGAAAGAAAACTAAATGGGCCAGAAGAATAAGTGAGTAACAGCACAGTTAAATACAACCCTAATGTTAAGAGGAACTGTTTAACTGCTGCGTTTATACGGATAAGTCTTTAAATTATTAGCTTGAGCCCTGCAGAACTTATCCTGAGACAGGTGGATGAAAGGAACAATTTTAGGCAAAATGCTGAGAGCTATCTTGTCCTTATGGAAAGGCTAGCAGAATCTCCCTCTTCTTCTCCTTAAAAGTTAATAAAAATACTGTCTTTATGGAATATAAGAACAGTGTGCATTTAGTCTGCTGTATAATGGGCTTTCTCACTAAAAAGGACAAACAAAATTAAACACACAGGAATGACTTGAGGATCTAATAAGTTTTCCATCTATAAATTATAAAATGAGAGTCTTTACAGGATTATAAATTACACTGACAGCTGAATACTGTATGCTCTCTTACTGTGATCATTTGATCCTTTCAGGTATCAAAAGGCTTTTCTTCAGGGGAAGGTGGAAGGTTTCCTTTCGGGTTGTCATTCTTTGCAAGGAATATAGCTTTGCAAGGCAATCTAAGTATTATGTGACACTCCATGAAGAGAAACGCAGAGAAGATGGCTGGGAAATTTACAGAACTTTTACTACAATCTACCAGGGGTAGTTTTTGTTCACTGGGATTTTAGTTCTTTTATTCAGTGGCAGCTAAATGATTCCCTCATTCAGAACAGACATGCACATGACATTGGATGCTGATATGCCCTTTCTATTCGGTCCTTATTATAATAATTTACCAAAAATATCTGGCATTGAATTCTTAAGGTAGCTTGCAAGTAACTTGATGAACAAAACTCTGAGTAAAATATAAAATTATAGAATTTTGCGTAATTTCAGATATGTAAAATCCAACAATTGTTTTAGTTACCAGACAGGGCTGTCATAGTTACCATCTACAGTATATAAATTATGTTCTTATGATATGTGATCTCAGACATCCAATTTAAAATTATTATTAAAAATTTAATTAAATCAGGCAACACAAGATTCAGTTGAAATCAGAAGTTAAACATGACAATTAAAAACATATATTTAGTCAGACTAAGATTTAGCAACAACTTGCTGCATATCTATCTACCCAAGTCAGTCAATAATGGAAATTAATAACCGTACCAGCAGCTGTCAAAACAACTTTATATAAAAAGTTGATTAATTTCAGTACTTACAAATGTCTTTGAAAGTATTCAGAATTTGTAATAATTATAAAGATTAAAATTCAAGGAAAATATTTTTTAAACTGGTTAACAATCATGGCAATAAAGGAAAAAAAAAGAAGAAATAATGCAGTGTGAACTAAGAACTAGAAGATGCTTCTAATGAAAAGATAGTTCTTAGGATATAGTTGTATCATTGCAAAGTCTTGTAAACTGTTGAAGTATAAAAAAATTAGTGATCCTTTTTATTTATTGATCTGCTTCTTCATATGTTAATAATATTTCTAATACGGGTATTCAGACTGCTGTCTTCTGATCTCTGAGGTCTATTACTTTTGTAGTTCCACAGTATTTCATAGTGAATTGTTTACTAAATGAGTGAATACAATTTCTTACAAATGAGCTCTTCAAACATGTAAGTGTAGAAGAAACTATTTCAATATTTTTTCTGTAACACAACACACCAAACCCCAGAAAACTAGCACTGCAGCGAAAGTGAATGTTGTAGTCTAACAGCTACCAGTTTCTGAACTGTACACAATGAGATATTCTATGCAAAGAACAAAAATTAGCTCTCAGGTAAGCCCTCCTCTCTGCTAAGAAAACTGAAATTCAGAAATAGATGATGTAATTACAGATTTACGGGGAAAAGGAGACAGGAACAGTTCTTTTCTTTGCCAGTCTGCTGATCCCTGCTTGACGCCAATGAACAGCATGTGCATGGGCTAGAAGGCTGGGTTTTTGTAAATATTCAAATCAGACATTTAACATTGCCATTGCTTATTATAATTAATAAGTGATAGTATGGTTGTAGCTTCTCTGTTTTAGAGAATAAGGGAGTTTAATAGTATGGATGCCAGCTACTCTGTTCCTGTCGGACTCCTCCATAGGCATGTTTAAATTACTAGGACAGGTCAAGCTCTCACTTTGGATTTTTTTAAGTACTTGACTTTGCTGCCTTTAGAATGCTCTAAAGTCTTTCTGTTTTGTTTAACTTCCTAGATAAAAGAAAAAACAAACACACACACACACAAAAAATATGTCATACTATTGACATTGAATTGATTCATCTGCAGAGTCCTCTTCTTTAGGTCTAGCACACAGATCTTGGTAAAATTGGTTGCAGCAGTAGATGCTAGTCCTGTCTATGGACGAGGACTAGCAGAGAATGAGGTACTGTGCCAGCGCATTTCCTACTTATTTTTTTTTTTACAGTGGACAGCGATAACACTAAGAAACTGCAGATTCTCTTCTAGAGCATTGGGTGGAAGAGTCTTATTTCTGTCCATCTGTCCCAGAAACTGGATGGGCTCTTCCCTTGTAAAAATATCCTTATCTCTGTTCTTTGTTTTCCCCTTTTCCATGCAGTAAAGACAGTTAGTTAAATCTCTATTTCCTTCCCTACTTTCTTACAGTCTTAACATCTTTCTTTCACCCTTTGTACAGTCTCAGGCTTCTCATCTCTTCTTTGCCACTTTCCCTGTGCTCAAATTTTCTGACTCTTTCTCTCAACACAGTTATCCAGCTATTTCATGTTTTCACTTATATCTTAAAATGTCTCCTCCCCTTTAACCTTCACATTTATTGGTAGCTCCAGTCTCTTTGTCACATCCATCCCTAGCATTTCTTCCAAATCCAATGCTCTTGGCTGACCAGGCTTAGTTATAGGTTCTCTGGAAGACCCACTCCTTGTCTTTATCTTCTTCTTTCCTTTCTTTGTTTGGCTTTTGTTCCCTCTACTTTAAAATAAATTCTTTCTCTATCTCCCTTGCAGACACCAGCAGAGGTCTAGGCAAACACCTCACAGACAGTGGAGATTTTTATGGCAGACAAGATCTCAGCTCACATTTCCCATTTCCAGACCCAAACCTACTGCAGGGAAAATTGTGCTTTATCTCTGTATTCCTGACAGAATAAAAATAACTAATCATTCTGTGGCGATGGCAGATTAATCTGGTCTGGGGAAAGGCTGCAAGAAACTAAAGTATAAGCAGAAACTGAAATATTTCTCTCAGGATTGCCAAACTAACTGATTTTTAGGGTTAAAAAATCAGTTCTGTTTGGACAGATTTTTACAGGGTCATAAAATGCACAGTTTGTCTGGTACATACCATCCTTGATTTGCTGACCCAGGCCCTTTCTACCTTACGTCTAGATTAGTAAACTAAGCAGGGTAAGGCGTGTGCTGTGAACATCCATGGTGTTTCACTGACAGCGTGGATCCTGGAATAGCTTGGCCTGTACCGCCTGGCACTCTGCTGGACATGGCCACGGCCACTTTATAGTCTCAGGATAGCATAGCGGAGGGCTCCCAAAAAGGCACTTGGTTTTGCTGGGGAAAAGAATTAGTTATACAGATGCAAGCTGTGTCATGCCATTTGCTGAGGATTAGCCTTTGCTAGCATGTATGTTGCTTACTAAAAAAAAAAAAAAAAGAAAAATATAAAGCTTCAGCTCTGTTCAAGTGAACATTATCCTCATTTTCTGCTTAAGCAAACTATTTCTCCTTCATTGCTTTGTATTAATAAGAGCTTGTGATACCATTTAAGTGGTCTTAATTAAAGACTTTTAAAATAGTAAGCAACAATCATTTTCCTATATAGGTTAAATTTAATGTACATTTCACTACCGTTCTTTTGAGGAGATTACCAAATTTATAAAATCCCTGTGTGGTGAACGAGAATGCCATCTGCTACACCGTTTCAAACCTAGTTCACAGAAAAATGTTCTTGCCTTTATAAAAGGGAATAATTCCTCATTTGAAATAGAAAAAGTTTTACTAACTTGTGACAGTCCAGAAGTGTTTTGCATCACGTGGTAGCTCTACTAGGCTATATAATGCAACTACAATTTATATTTTTACTTAAATTTGCATGTAGGCACAGAAGGTGCCATTCTAACTGGCAAAGATTCTGGAATATGCTCTGATATTTACAGGTTCATTTTTCTTTCTTCCCTGCTACAGCCTTTTAAATAACTACTCTAAATTGTAAATTATTTCAAAATTCTACCAAAGGTAAAAGATATTTGTGCTCTTTAAAGATATATTTCTGTTTTGTGTTAGAAATTAGAAGCCTGGCAAACAATTTGACACTTCAGACATTTCATGAAATTCAAATTCTTACTCACAATACCATATTTTTACACCACAACCTGTTGTACCTGCAAAAGCAATATATTCAGACCTGGAAGAAAGTACCAGACAAAAAATAAGGACACCTGGGTCTGCCACTCATTTCCAGACTGCTCCACAGAACTATTCCTGTTTTCTCAAGTATACATTAAAATCTCTACTGTCCTCCAGAGAAAATTTCTTTCACTTGGATTTACAATATCAGTGACAAGCCCAAGAAACTACAACACCTGCGAGACAACTACAGAAAATATGTATTTTTAAGATATTGCCTTTGTTCTTCAAGCAAAATTGTTTCATATTGCATTACAATCCCTTTATAACCATTTATAAACAGAATGAAGGTCACACTTTGGCTTAAACTGATAGTATTGCTCTTTTATTTGTTCAAAATATCAAGACAGGGATAATCTGCCTCGGGGTATTCTACCTACCCTGACAATGCTGAAATTATCTGTTTGCATACAAAAATTAACAGAAATTGCATAATATTTGAAGATTTATTTGTATTTCTCATCACTATTCTACTCCATACTCCAATTCTTGGAAGATTGGACAGGGGGAATATATTGTTGAAACAATGCTAGAATCACGCAGCTAGGAGTATCTAAATATATTGGAAGCTCTGAGGGAGAAAGTAAAGATGAAACCATGTTTGGTGCTATCTTGCTTCTTCTACCAGAAAGGTACACAAGGAACTTTTTTCCTTCTGAACATGAGTGAGTACCATCTTGTCCTGGTGACAGAATAATTACTGATTTTATTAATTTGTCCCAAAATATCTTCTACCGATACTTTCATTTGGGACATTTCTTCAGAGTCATCCTCCAGAAAGAAAGGGCACATAAAGAAATTTCCCAGACCTCCTCAATGGGGAACATTGATGTTAACCCCTTTAGAATTTTCTTTTTGATATCTCTATTCAGGCACAAACAATACAAATCTTCAGTGTATATCAAGTACCTAAATGTTTATTATTAATATGCACAAATAAATACAAGTCAATAGAAAAAAAACAACCCACAAAGCGACTGAATGCATACTGTGGACTGCATGAGCGCACCTCAAAGTGCTCCTGTAAAGTATCAGGTTAGCTATTTGCAGCATCAACCACTCCAATATTTGATAATTTTTAACATCAGTGATAACTGATTGTTAGAAGGTATCTAACCCTGCACATCTTCTGCTGAAGAAGCTCTTCAGGCCTATCCTCATTGGACATGTGTGGAGAAAGAAAAAAAAAACACAAATCACTGTCAGGACAGTGATTCAGGAACAGACAAAGTCATTTATGAAGTATTGCAAAGCAGAGTTTCTGTCTCTACGTTCCCCTGATCAACCAATACTGATTTAACACCTACCACAGCTGACTCATGATATCCGAGTGATTCAACACAGGGATTCTTAGATGGTACAAACAGCCACGGTACATGAAGGACTGGCCTCTGATCTACTTCTGATCATGAAGCAGTTCAGACATGGTATTTGAACAGACATGACAACTTTTATGATTGCAGAAATAATATTCTGAAACAAACTCGGAATTTGCGTTGGCAGGTAAGGGTTTCATCTAGGAGGAGCGCTGGGAAATGACAAACTAGGAAGGCCGGTTTATGTTTACTACTTGTATCAGCAGAGAAGACGAAACTGAAATTAGTGACAGTGTACCAAGGGAATAAAAAGAGAATAGGGTATGTTCACTTCGAAAATAAAAAGTAATGAGGCTTCACTGCATACAGATTTGTACCTTTTGTTCTTCAAGTATCCATATCAATGCATTAACTTTGTTACATTTCTCTCTCCAAGTCCTTTATAAGAATTTCCTGAGCAAAAGATAATCTATCCCAGTACTAGCTAGCTTGAATTGTGTGTTCTGACATAGCAGATACTATTCAGATGCGAACACAGAACGTACCAGGACAGAGTTTTCCTTTAATGAGGGCATTATCTCACAAGAAACTTTCACTAAACTTGAAAAAACTTCATTTCCCTGAAAACTTCTATGCCTTCATTTTATCATATTCAATTTCAGCTGCAAAGTCAAAAAAGGTGGGAGGGTAGCGACTTTGACATGAACAAACAGTAACTAGAATTCCATCAGTTTAATAAAAAAAAAAAAAAAAAGGAAAATGAAACCAGATAGAAACAATTAACAGGGTAGTATTTTACATAGCTTTTACAAACGGGTTTTACTGGAAAACATCTACTTTTCCTACAAGAACAGAACACGTGATAAATAATAAATCAAAAATTAAAAAAAAATTAGTAAAACTAATGACTAATTTCATTAAAATACATTTTTAGAAATATGGTTTTAATTTAGCTTCAGTTGCTTTGTATTATATATCCTATTCAATCAGTAGATCCTATTTGATAAGAACAAATTGTCCTACACAAATAATCAAAGAACATGTTTATGTTTATTATCTTATATGTGAAGTTAAAACAATAAAAGTGACTATACTGGAGCAGACTAAAGTCCATTTAGCTCAATAGCCTCTCTCTGATGGTGGCTAAAAGATTATACTGATGAAAGAATGGAAGCCTGTTCTGGTTTTGTTTGGTGAGGGGGGGCCTAAGGTGGCAGCTTCTGTAGGAAACTGCTAGAAGTTGCTCCCCTTTGTTTAGTGGACTCGGCTGGGCCTGGGGCGGACCCGCTGCTGGCCAAGGCCAAGCCAATTGGTAGCAGAATGTCCCATGATAGCGCCTCTGCGACGACGTATTTAAGAAGGGGAAAAAACAGAAAAAAAAGGAGAGAAGACATGAAGCAGCTGAGCGGGGGCAGAGAGGGGGAGGCGCGAGCCTTATGGGCCTTGCAGGCCTCACCCTCTGGCCTCCCGCCATGCAGCCGACTGGGCCCAACTTGGGCCTGGCCTGGCTGCAAGAAGTGGAGAGGAGATGAGCAGTGAATAAGATGTAAAAAGGATCCTGAGAGCCTTCTGCCAGCCTGTTGTGATGAACGGCTGCAGATGCCAAGGTCACTGAAGAAGGAGGGAGAGAAGTAATGTGGCTCCTGGCCAAGATTCCCCTTCAGCCTGTGGTGATGACCATGGTGGAGCAGGTTGTTCCCCTGCAGCCCATGGAGGTCCACGGAGGAGCAGAGATCCACCTGCAGCCCGTGGAGGAGCCCACGCTGGAGCAGGTGGAGGCCTGAAGGAGGCTGTGGCCGGTGGAGGGCCCGCTGGGGCAGCTGTTCTGGAGGGACTGCACCCCGTGGAAGAGATGACCCACGCCGGAGCAGTTTCATGAAGGACTGTGGCCCGTGGGAGGGACCCCACGAAGGGGCAGGGGAAGAATGCGAGGAGTTCTTCCCCCTACGATGAAGCAGCGGCATGAAACAACGCGTGATGAACTGACCGCGACCCCCATTCCCTTTTCCCCCCCCTGTGCCACTCGGGAGGGGAAGGTAGTAGAGATAAGGTAGTAGAGAAGAGGGAGGGGTGGGGGGAGGTTATCTTGTTCCCTGTCTCATTCTCCTGCTCCTAAGAATGGACACATGCAGAGTGACTATGGAGCTCTCGGGGAGGCGTAAAGGGTATAAAGGCCAGGTGGACTTCTCCTCAATCCTTCAAGTGAAAGAGAAAGGTTCGTATATGTAGGAGTGGATATATCCTGCATGTTAACATCTGACCATGTAGTTGGTGTCAGAGGCAGATCTTTGGCTTCTATGACCACACAGAAGCCTCTTTAAAGAGTTAGAACTATTGAGAAGAGATGTGATCCATCCAACCAGACTGGCTAAGAGCATCTTTGCCAACTTGGTGAGGAGGGCTTTAAACTAGGTACACCAGGAGAGGATTGCTACAGCCTTTAGAGAAGTGAATGCATGGAGGGCGGCAAAGAAGCATCTGGGGATAGCATCATGGAGAAGATTCTTTCCCCTTCGTTATAAAAGCAGCATGACTGGAGCACATCTCCAGTGTCTGTACATGAATGAACACAGCATGGTAAACAAACAAGAGCAATTATAAGTTCCTGCACATCTGCAGAGCAATGATCCCACTGGAATTACAGAAATACATTGGATAGCCCACATGACGGGAGAGCTGCGATGGATGGATACAAGCACTCAGGAAAGGAAGGCAAGGAGGGAGGAAGAGAGTTGCACTGTGTGCAAAGGGCTGAGTCAAATGCTCACAGCTTTGTTTTGAAACAGAAAAGGAGGTTATGGGAAAGATCAAAGGACAGATCAAAGGACAACTGATGTTCTGCTAAGGGTCTGCTACTGACTCCCTGATCAAGTACAGTAGGAGGATGGATTAGATGATCTCCAGTGGCTTCTTTCAATCTCAGTTCATCTAGAATTCTGCAGTCCTCAGAGCTGGCCTTTTATCACCATTAGTAGTTCACTTATTTCATTCTTGAGTTCTTTCAGAAGTCTTCGGTGAATATCTTATGACTTTGAAATATTACTATTTATTTTATCTACATGTCCCCTATAGATATGCTTTTTCCACAGTCTTTTTAATCTGAAATAGATCCTTTGATAAGTACCCCATAAAGTGGGGCTCTAGCACAGAAAGTGTTCCAGTTTCTTCCACAATTAACAGAAACACAAACAATTCATTTTGCATACTTCTTCTATCCTTCACCTCTCTGACTACTTTTTTTACAGTTTGATTAACCATTTACCATACAAACTACCTGGCAGGTTTTGTTAGTTCTCATGTTTGAAGGGGAAGTTCATTGTTCCATAAATATTGTTTTGTAAATATTTTTGCCCAGTTGTATTGTTTTTATATTTAACCTGCTACAGTTCATATTTTTTTCTATTTTGTTAATTTTCACACAACTTCAGATTTGGGAAATATGCCTTCGTGCTTCTAATTATTTCCCTTAATCTAGTGATTTGCCACAGAATCATAGAATTATCGAATAGTTTGGGTTTGAAGGTACCTTTAAAGGTCATCTAGTCCAACCCCCCTGCAAGGAGTAGGAACATCTCTAACCAGAGCCCTTCAAACCCTAACTATTCTATGATTCTAAAGGAATCCCTCCAATGGAGACAAATTATGAAAAAAAATCTCTGCTATCATCATCTTGTGTGGATGTCTACCAGACAAAGAATAATTTTAGATACTTTAAAAAAAGACTTTCAAAAAAATGCAATTACATCTTTTTCTATTTACAAATACTTCTTTTAAAAAAAAAGACATCTTTTTATTTTCTGGGTATGTGATAGCTGATCCTTTCTATCATACAACAATGATTACTAGCAAGGCCAAAATGTATCTTGCAGAAATACCGTTCCTAATGCAAGTCCTGCTTGGACAGAGCTTTTAGAAAAAGTCCTTTAACATCTTCCACAGTGTTCTCAGGAAAAGTATTTCATGTCATCAGTCCTGGGAAGAGATACTCTCTGTGAGAGCAAAAAGAAATAGCTCTGTTTAAGTATGTAATGACGCATGCGTTGACATAACCTTTTATCTTTTTCCTGTTCTTGCTGGTGCTTTTATGAAAGAGCAACTTCCAGGTAGCATGCTGTTGTCTCTTTAGAGGCACACTTCCAGTTCATACAGTAGACTTCAGCACAATTACAAAACAGATAACTTAGCTCCTTTCTGTGGTGCTTTCCTGTGTTGGTTGAGGACCTTGAAAAGCTGTTTATTTAGTCTTATGATTTCACATAGTAAATGGAGTTACCCTGCTATTCTGTGAAGCCCTTTTTGAATTGTGAAGTGAAAATACACCAAAGAAACAATGAATGGCACTAGATGCAGAGGCTAGAGATAAAAACCCCCCTGTCTTCCCTCCGTAATTCAAGTGATTGATCACAGGTATGTTTTAAAAGATGTATAAGAATTATTTGACCTTGCATCTAGAAAGTCACAATTGTACCTTTTTTGAAAAGTCACACAAAACTAAACAAAAACTTCAAAAGTCACTTCCCTTTTCAGTAGCAAGGGGAGCAAAATGTTTTCCTATGTATACTGTCTCATACTATATACTTTAAATTTCTGCCCTTTTCTGATTAATTTTAAATGTCAGTGAACACCATCTGATGTTGCACTGCAGTCCTGGTCATAACAGCTTTATTATTCACTTTTACTTACACAGGGGAAAACCAGATTAATTTAAAAGTGTACCAGACACATAAGGAAAACATCAGAAGACTTGTGGTGCAGAAGCCTTTTTTGGTGATGTTGACTTCAGCTGCTTAGGCAGCAACTGACTCTTAAGTTTCTTCAGCAACCGTGACAAAGCAATAATGCAATGCAAGAAACACAGAAGATGAAAAAGACAGCAAAACATATAAATACTGATTTTGATCAGCATGACACTTTTTGGATTGCAACCAATAGGAACGACATAGCTGATCTTTCAATTAGCTGTAAAAACAAACAAAGCATAAACAAACCCCAGAAGTACATATTAAGCATGTATGCATTCCAAAATAATCTAAAAGCAGCATCTTTAATTTAATGTAACATATACACTTCTTGTATCTCAAAGTAGAATTTTTCATAGAAAGTATTTCATCTGAAATGGAAATAAGCAGTTATTATTAAAATTCTTAACTTTCAACTAAAGTTGATTTACTGATGTAAATCAAGTACTGTAATCTGAAAAGTAAGACTTATTTTTGGCATATTTCTTCATTTTAAAGATCCTCATTTGGGAAACTGGAAAATAATTCCTATTTGGATCAAATAACAAGCAGGAAGTATGGAAGTAAGGACTCCAGGAAGTATGTCTGGTGTTTCTAAAGTTATTCTTTGGGCATACACTGAAAAAGATATACACAGAGCACAAGTATAATTTGTCTTTTTTAACTCAAATTAAACAGGTTTTTTTGATCATCAAATATAGACGAAAGTGCTTGACATGTTGATCAGTTTTTCTAGTTTGAGATCCTACTAAAGAATCAACCGAGAACATGAAAATAAGAGGAATACTCTAATAGGAAAGTCTAATAACAACATCACTATGCTATTTCCTACCTATGCATCCGCTGTAGTATTATTTGCAGTTTTGACCATAAATAGTGAGCAACAGACTAGCTCCAGAGGTTCAAAATTTTTAACCATAGTTTGTGAAAACAGAATTCCCTAAACTGTTCCTTGTAGGTCCAAAGAAAACTGCAGCTCATGCTGAAGTACTAGTTCTGATATACAGTTAAGAAAAAATACTTGTTGCTTTTGTGCATGCTCAGATCACTTACTACTTGCACTGTAGGCTGGATTAGAGCTCTATTTCAAGAGAACAAGTTCACTGTGTAGGGATCACTAATCCTGCAACCCACATTACAGTCTAGCAAAGTCATTACCTGTAAAAGCAAGTTCCACGAAAGCATAAAAAAGAGGTCCCACATACATTTAAAAACATCCTCATCTGATAGGTTCAGCAGATAAGCTCCATTGAGAGTCAGAGGCAAGCAGTAAAGCATTTATATTTTTATTAAAGCCCTCTGATAATTGTCCCTACAATAAATGAACAGTGGTGGTGACTTCTCATGTAAACATTTTTCCAGGAAGATAAAGAAATGAGGCTTTCCTAAACTCAAATTCTAGAAAAGTCTATTCAAGTATCTAACAGAAAAAAATAAAGATAAATTATGTTAGATCTTAGTTTCTAGAGGTTCACCTAGTCCAGGTTTACAGGTGGATGGTAGAGACTATTCTCTACCATCTGAGCAACTAAACTCTGCCTAGGAGAGGTTTTGATTCCTTAATTGGCAATTAAAGAACAACCTTACACACATTTCTGGAATGTAATCATGCATCAGAAAAGTTTTAGTTCAATAGAACGACAGCTGAAAGATTTTTGTCAACCTCTAGTGTACAAAGGTAAAGGAGTCTCCTCATGGCTTTAAAATCTGTTACTCCAATCTAAAACAAAGAGCTGGATAAAAATCAGCTGAAATTTAAAATCATCTACTACTGAAATGCTGAAATCTATTTCAGGATGGGAAAATTGTCTTGTAAATATTCTAATTTACTTTTAGCTGTGAATTAACAAAATATGAAATCAGACATGCAAAAAAGAAAAAGTTTCCACAGAATAATTTAAGTATAGTAATTAAATACTGTGAGTAGACTCTTGGGAATAAGAGAAAAAGATTAAGTAGTGGGTACACTCAGGAAATGAACATGAGAGATGTTAAGTGGAGACTGTAAAATATGGGGAGAAAGTGCTCAGGGAATGCTGAAGAAAGTCACAAAGAGAAGGTAAAGGTAGCAAAAGAAGGAATCTTCTGATAAAACAAAAGAAGAGAGAATAATTTTGCTTTCTGCTGCCTCTGTTTTCATTATTTTATATTCTAGACATTTATATGCTTCACTTACTAAACAACCCTAAATCAAAGCTTATAATTTTTTGAGTGCTAGTTTTGAATTTTCTCCTGAGTTAAACTCATACATTACTACATACCTAAGGATTTCTGATACAGGCAGTTATTTAATTTAAATAGCAGTTCTTAATTTAAATAGCATTTTAGATGTTTTCAATATGCCTTAGGGGATAGGGCTTTGTCTTCCATACACATGACTAAAATCACCAAGTGTGAATCACAACACTATCAGTTCAATAGATGTTTAACTAAAAGCAAAATTAATAAAATGCATTAATCTAAATGTAAAAAAAGTAAGTACTTTTCACAGATTGTGAAAGTTTTTACTAACAATTTCAATGAAACATTATAATTCAAAAAAGAATGTGAGGTACTCAGATAAACACAAACAGTGGTTTTATCAAATATGGCTTATAAACAGTTTCTTCTGTGTTATGACAATACATTAATAGTCGTCTACAACTTCACAAATATAAGAACTGCATTTCTGTTTGAAAGCAGTATCTTCACACATTGTTCTGGTTTTACTTAGTGAGGGGGGACTACGGGACTACTGCGCAGTCTGGCTCCGATCGGGGCTAAACTACAACACAATGGTTAAATAACTCATGAAATCGCGCAGAGTGAAATATACTATTTCATAATGCAGTTCTGTGTTTAAGCATGATAACAGTTTTCAGAACCCTTCTTCAGTATTTTCATTAAATGGAAAATACCTACCATAATACAATAAAACTAAAAGTAGGATGTTACAGAGAAGAAAAGTTTGGTGGGTAAAAGACATCTATTTTATTTATACTAAACAGTAAGACTGAAAAATTACACAAGTTTTTTGTATATAGGCCCTTGATCAGGTCTATCTGAGTATCTGAGACTAGAAAAACAGTCTGAAAAGCGGCAAGGGCAGCAGACGACTACTATCTCCTATCCTAGTCTTGCTGCCCATCCTACAGAAAGTTTGGCTCCATCTACATAAAACTCTATACTACATCCATCCATACTGCCTAAAACTTGGTTCTGGATGCCCTCTGGGTGAACTGGACCCCTCTAGCCCTCAAACATGACAGTCTTTTTGTAGAATCAGAACACATGCTAGAAGCCCTGGGGCACAACATGAAGGTACAAAGCTTATCAGGATGCTATTATAGGAATGTGGAAGGAACAAAACCTAACACAGCCTCGTCTGCCTCATCCATGTTGACTTTTGGGTACGTTCACCATGCTCTCTCTCTCTTGTTTGGCACTCAGGTCAAACCCCAATCAATCTCTTCCTTCTCCACATACTAAAATCTATCTTACCACTTTCTTATCCCTACTATGAAAACTTTCACTTATGCAAACAATAACTACAACATTTTCTGCCAGTTTCACAAATATCCTGCTGTGAGTTTTCAGCTCATAGGAAATGCTGATACTAAAATAATCCTCACTGTTACTTTTTGGCTTTAAACTCTGAATCTGTCCTTTTTATTCCTTGTATTTCCAAGTAAAATTCAAGTTCAATATTACAGTCAATTCTTACTGATTTACAGGAACTTTATGCAGGCCCAAGAGGGACTTGAGAACCCTGCTAGCTACGTCTCCCTCTTGGGAGCTCTTGGTGAACTATGATGCCCTCCTCATACTGAAAGTAGACATGAAATCTGAAACACTGCAGATTGCATGAGCTAATAAGACAACCAGAGGAGGAATCAAGACCACAGGTAAATAACAGTAACAATCATAATAATAATGGGAATATTCAGGAAAATCCTTCTGAAGAAATTCTGAGAATCACAGAAAAAAAATTAGGTTGCAGTGGACCTCCCCAGATCATCTGTTTCAGTCCAAAGCTGGAATGGAAGAGACATTTGGATGCATTTTGCCATCTACAGCCTCGCTAATGCAGCCCGGTCTGTGGTTAGGGTTCATTGCCATAGCTGTCCTCTGCTGACTCAGCTTCATTCCAGAACATTTATTTTTAAGAACCACATTCATTTTATTTTGCTTTGAGCAGTCCAGAGTCGCCATTACTTATCAGTGCCTTAAAACTGAGGAAACTGGGTGCAGTGGAACTTTGCAGAGATGTCTCCTTCCATTAGCAGCCATCACTGACAGAGGCTGCATACTCTGAAATTCAAAGTAGGACCTCCATGAAACTTTAACTTAAAAAAGAGGCTGGCGTACACTAAATCCCCAGCCTTTTCTGAAAGCCAATATTATCCAGAGGTGATAAGCCACTGATAACAAAAGTCTGTATAAAATTTAGTATCTGCCACTCACACAACTGGAAAAAGCTACAGCAAAGAAAAAGCGTAAAACTTCTTTTGTTCCTCAGAGCACTGACCACACAGGAAATAAACAAGGAGAAACTGAAGGGTTTTAACAGGCATCATTACAAAATGACTCCACCTCTACATTCCATTATTGAAAATACATATATATGTGATTCTTACAGACAACCTTCAGGATATACATATGTACACACACAAACAAGCAAGCATGATATGCTTCAGTGAAACACCTGTGTTTCACAGATAATATCCAACCCTTACCATGCACCATACTCCATTTTAAAAAATACTGAAGTATTTCAGGTTATATCCCTCTTTTCATTCTTATACAGAAGAAGTACTTCATCCACCACTGAGACATAACCAGTCACAGCACAAAATGCAGCAGCTGTTTAACAGCTTTTGTCAGTTATGCAGAAAGGTTTAAGGAGAAGACTGGCCCAGGTAGCCAAAGTTACAGATGAATTAAATAGCGAGAATCTTGTTACTCAAGCTGAAAATTCAACGAGGATATTGAACTAACCTGTTATCCAAACTGCTATAATGCTTTTAGCCTGGTTTAATAAACAAAAAAGCAACCACACTCTATGTCACTGTCTAAATCGTCTGACTCCCATTAGCTTCCCTCCCCCCTACAACAGCTTCTGAGCTTCTTGGACAATTTTAACCAAACTTAATAGACAAGTAGAGGCCTCAGAAATACTATATTCATACAATCTTTCTGAAAATGAGACAGAAGAGAGAAGAAGAAATGCCTTTTATGTCTCCACTGAGAGACTGCAATGGGCAAGAAGACCTTATTAAATATCAGAAATCCTCTATGAGAGAAAGACCTTGAAATGTGTTTGTTATGGAAAATCTTCAGTCACTGCTCATTAAACATCTAAGATAACTAACTTCGAGAAGTAAGTCCATGGGAAATCCAGCTTACTTAATTCGAAGTCATGAAAATAGTTAAAAACTGTAAGAGGTCACAATTTGGGATTTGTATCTCATGTAAAAGGTATTACTTTTCACAGGAAGGAATAAATTTCACAAGGCTAGTCAAGCAACAGTATCTTGCCCAGACACCTTTTCTGCATATTACTAGCAAAAGTGTAAAGGTTTAAAAAATTATTTTAAATGGCTCCCTCCCTAAATTAATGCTGGGCTTAATTTATATACTTTTATTTTTAATTTAACTCCATGCAGTAGTTCTCACCCTTTGGTGGTAATCTAGGACCATTTGTTCTTTATTATGTAATGGAAAGGAAGCCTCTATCTAATATGTGAATATCACATTTGTTTAGAAGATAAACAGACATTCATCTCGGCCAAAGTGGGGTGACTATGCATCACAACCAGAACTTCCAAAATCTTAACTGACTGCAAACTTGCATAACTCTGTGGCACAAAGTTACTATAGTTCACTTGTGGATTACTCATTTGGGTGTGGCTATGCAGGCCACCAAACCCGGGTAACATCAGCCACACTTACCTCCACAGACAATGGAGAGAGGCAGACACTTCTAGGGCGTTTCACCTCCTCCTCCTCAGGTAGGAGGAGATTTAAGATAGATAGGGTGAAACCACCCGTATCTCTATAAAAGGAGCCTAGCTGACTGGTGGTGATGCAGTCAAATCACATTTCTAGACTTTGGCAATATCCTGTTTTAGGAACTTAAGTGCTCATTCTCATGCATGATTAAATACGCAGGGCGAGCACCTGTTGGTGGAAAGACACCAAGTATCACCCAATAAATAATTTGATAATGAGTCAGTAACCCCCTGATACCTAGTTAGTCATTTTCTTTCAGTCAGTGAAATTATCCGAGAGAAAACGTATTTGAACTCAAGGCAACCACAAACTTGTAAGAAGAGTTCTGCATGCATATAATGCTCCATATTAGTTCAAGTATGCTTCAAAGAAGCTAGAATTGATTTTGGTAACAGTTCCTCAGATGGAAGGTTATTATCAAACTGTGAAGCCAAAAAGAAGTGTTCAGCAGAAGCATGGCTCCATTCTTGACTAAATTTAACTTTCAGTATGTGATAGATAAACCGAGAAAAATTTAGAGCTACAAACATCAGAGGCTTACTACTGCAAATCAGATATTTATATAAACACAGTAATATCTCTGTATAGTCATACACATACTGTACAAGATTTAAAAAGTACTAAAAGTTAGCTTCTCACTATTACACAAGTGCAAGTTTAAACTATGCAACTTAATACTACATTTAATTGTAAAAAAACCCCCCATATTTATACTATCAGAATCTAAAATAATAATTGTATATAAAAATGAACACTTAAATTTAGGTCCTAATATAAATCACATAAGCAGCAACGTGATCCTTAAATGAGGACAGAATCAGCCTGAAATGCTGCACAGAAAATCAGGTGAGGGAGAAGCTCAATACATCCATCTAATAAGTAAAGAACAAATGAAAAACAACTCAATTATTAACATGCTAATATTTTAACACACATATAAAAAGATTTTTAAAAAACTGTTACCTACCTTAGAGATCTGAAACAATGTAGACTTCTGAATAAACTACAATAACTTTCTTCCTGAGAGAGAACTGTCTAACTTTTCCACTACTTTCAAATCAGGAGTGGAAGATATTTCAGGCCTGGCCAAATATCACTGGAAGAAAACTCGTTCACATGTTTGGCTGTGTTTTGCATTCCAGCCTGTTGCTCTGGCATACAGACGCAGCTAATTATAATCTGTGACATAAGCGGCTAATTCTACTGCTAAAATGGTTGTGTACGGACTCCAGAAACGAGCTGCTCCACTGTCAGACACAACCAACCACAACGCACGCTAAAATGGCCCCACCAGTCACGTAACGCCACTGCTTTACTAAAATCCAAGAAAATGCAGCACCTCATAGAATCTGCCTGTAAAAATTGTTAACATAGTTACCTGCAAACAACACACAATGCAAAATTAGAAACAATAACAACTTCTGCTTTCTTTTCTGAATCCATGTGTAACATCCAACTGAACTGTAATAGTAGGGTTTTTAAAAAACTTTTAATTTTAATGTTAACATTATTTTAACTATATTCTATAGTGGCTGGTATATAAAGTCTCTTTTAAAAAAGGAAATACATACATTATAATATATCTATAATAGCACACAGGAATTTTATACAGTAACTACACTAACAATTACCAACTTTTCAAAAAAGTTAAGCCATTCTTGGTTTTTAAGAAGGATGCATATAAATACTAAAGGCTATAAATAAAAAGTTGCCTATATTACATAGTTTAGGATGATGTTACAGAAATTATGAAATATCTTTTTTCAGTGCCATTTGAGCTTTTCAGTGCTCAAACACAGAAACAAGAATTGCAGCCTGGCACCGCTTATGTTAGACTGACTATACAAAACAAATGATCAACAGACTTTCTGTTCAACCTACGATATTTTAGAATCTGTGTTGGTAGCTGTCTGCAATTTAAAAAGAATTACAGCATACATTTGTAAGATTTACAGAATAAGTTTTGTGCTATGTGAAGCATTGCAATCATCATCCATATGTCTGGACAATTTCATTTCTCAAAGCACAATATTTCCTTTTTTCTAGCCATGCACTCACACTGTTATCATGCTTTAGAAGAAGAAGCTCCTATCAGACATTTAACAGCTGCAGATCATAAATTTAGTACTGACACAAATCCAACTGATCACAGGCTTACAAGATACTTTTTTCCCTTTATGAATTCTGTTGTCATTAATCCTTTATCAGACTCTGTTTACATATACAAATGGAGATGTTCTTTTCCATACAAAGGAATTAATTCACTGGTATCTGACAAAAATGACAAATATCTTTCATAATAAAATATTTATAAATATCTTTACAACAACTTTTATATTTAATCTCATGGATTTATGAAAGATAAACTGGAATGAAAGCATTTGTATATTGTGCTAACACTAAAGTTTTTCTTTAACTGTAATTCCCTGTAAGTATTAGAGGAAGAAACCTATAAATGCCAGATAGTTTTCAAGGGTTCACTATTTAGTCATTCTTTAGGTGATTAGGCATTCATGACCAGGGATGTCCTGCAAAATATTCTGTCCATCCTTGGAGAAAAGGAGAGGATCAGATAAAACTGGATAGAAGATCTCAAAAAAGTAACATTTAAACTTCAAACTTCATTTTAATATGTTTCTTTTTGGCATGTTTGTGATTATTTGATTTCTCAATTTATTAAAAAAGATTGACTAACATAGTGCCCAGCTACAGAAAGACATTATATTGGATTATATTAGATTAGAGAATTGGGCAATGATTAATGTGATTAAATTTAACAAGTCTAAATGCTGGATGGTGCACCTAGCACAGAGTAGCACTGGACACAAGTATAAATGGGGAAAGCAGTGGCTGGAGAGCAGCCCTGCAGAAAGGGATCTGCGGGTGCCGGTGGGCAGCAGGCTCAATACGGGTCAGCAGTGTGCCCTGGCAGATGAGAGGGCAAACTGGGGTCCATCAAACACAGCATGATCAGCCGGTCAAAAGAGGTGATCATCCCACTGTACTCAGCGTTGGTGCAGCCTTACCTCAAGTACTGTGTGCAGTTCTGGGCCCCACAATTTGAGAAGAATGTGAAGGCCCTTGAATGCATCCAGAGGAGGGCAACAAAGCTGGTGGAAAGGTTGGAAGGAATGTCCTGTGAGGAATGGCTCAGCACTTTGGGCTTATCTAGTTCAGATAAGTTGTGTGGGAATGGTTCAGAGGTGCACCAGGGGAGATTCAGACCAGACATTAGGAAGCACTTCTTCACCAAGAGGGTGGTCAAACACTGCAACAGGCTTCCTAGAGAAATGGTTGATGCCCCATGTCTGTCAGTGTTTAAAAGGCATTTGGGCAATGCCCTTAACAACATGCTTTAACTTTTCATCAGTCCTGAATTGGTCAGGCAGTTGGGCTAGATGATCACTGTAGGTCCCTTCCAACTGAAACAGTATAGTCCATTCCATTCCATTCCATGTAGTTCTCTTTATGGACAGAACTTTTGTGTTGCTTTCCATGTATGATTACTCTTCTTGGTCTAAATTAATGTATTTTGTCTGCTCTTATACTTATCCAATATCTGCAAAGCAGAAATTCTAAAAATGAAAAGAACAAATAAATACCTCAGTTAGTATCTTCTGAAGTTCTCATGAAGTAGGACTGAAGCAAGACCAACTGTCAGTGAGTTCTGTTTCATCTGAAGGCAGTTGTCTTCCTATTTAAATGTGAAGAATGGAAAGAGAAACAAATATTTTAATGAGTATGGGGAAAGAACAAGAAATATTCCCAAATTGCCCTCCTGACTACTTTAACTGACAAGTGACGGACCAAAATCCACTGAGATTAAAATTGTGGAACACAAATGAAACACTGGACACTCAATTCCTGTTTGTACTGCAAATGTTCACGACAACACAGTTTACAGTAAATGAGAAATAAATATTAGTCCAAAAATCTATCCGAAAAATAATAAAAATTATTTCTGTTGCAATGTTAAAATTCCATCTAGTATTAGAATGCATTAGTATAGTGGAGAATGACTTCAATTATGGGGTTTCATGCATCTGAAGAAAAACTTAATCTTTCTCTCAGCCAAGTAATTATCTTCACAGTTTAAGAATGCTGATGTCCTGTTCCTCACGAAAACTGCCAACGTCCTTTTCGTTTGGATTTTGAAAGTCAATGACTGACAAACTTAGTCCTTGCAAATTAACTCAGCAAACACATTTATTTTCCACACTGTCAGAGTCCATTCATACCAGCACTTGACTAAATAGAAATACTTGCAAACTTATGCCATGAAAAAACAATGGAAAAAGATATGCAAATTGTGGTTTGAATATTCTGCCATTAAAAGATGTCACCTTTTTTTAGAGAAAAAAATAGTATTTTAACAAAAATTCAGTGCATCTCTACCAGATTTCAAGAACATCTGCTTATCTCTCAAAGTACAAAACAACACAATGGGGGAGAAGACAATAACTATCATGTACCAGTTTAACTAATTAATCTAACTAAAACAGAGATAGAAGCCATTTGGTCCTATCTTTATCAACTTCTCTAACTTATTCAGATAATTTTCAAGTCTGTGACATGCTTAAAGAGTGTGATAAGGATTTGTTAAGCAAAGGGCATTTAGGTCAAAAGAACCATCTTTGAACCTCTACGGAATACAGCATTTATCTTAGAAATAAAGTACTGCAACAATTTTACAGTTAATGATAATAAGAAATTTTAGCTTTATTTTAACTTTCCATATTAGTTCTTCTCTGACTCTTGGTCAAAAAGCAGTATGTGTCCACAGAGGCTTATATACTGTAGTCAGGAAATAGGTCACCTACGCAGTCAAAAGAGTACCTGGCTAGTACTGGGATCATGCTCTTACTTCACTTCCAGTCTCTTCCTTTTTGTGGCCTAAAATCAGTGTCAGTCACATCCCCTCCAGAGAAAAAACCCAACATAGCCCA
>WHYT01013250.1:48034-85360 GCA_009806455.1 Tetrax tetrax
GACATTATATTGGATTATATTAGATTAGAGAATTGGGCAATGATTAATGTGATTAAATTTAACAAGTCTAAATGCTGGATGGTGCACCTAGCACAGAGTAGCACTGGACACAAGTATAAATGGGGAGAGCAGTGGCTGGAGAGCAGCCCTGCAGAAAGGGATCTGGGGGTGCCGGTGGGCAGCAGGCTCAATATGGGTCAGCAGTGCGCTCTGGCAGATGAGAGGGCAAACTGGGGTCCATCAAACACAGCATGACCAGCCGGTCAAAAGAGGTGATCATCCCACTGTACTCAGCGTTGGTGCAGCCTTACCTCAAGTACTGTGTGCAGTTCTGGGCCCCACAATTAAAGAAGGATGTGAAGGCCCTTGAATGCATCCAGAGGAGGGCAACAAAGCTGGTGGAAGGGTTGGAAGGAATGTCCTGTGAGGAATGGCTCAGCACTTTGGGCTTATCTAGTTCAGATAAGTTGTGTGGGAATGGTTCAGAGGTGCACCAAGGGAGATTCAGACCGGACATTAGGAAGCACTTCTTCACCAAGAGGGTGGTCAAACACTGCAACAGGCTTCCTAGAGAAATGGTTGATGCCCCATGTCTGTCAGTGTTTAAAAGGCATTTGGGCAATGCCCTTAACAACATGCTTTAACTTTTCATCAGTCCTGAACTGGTCAGGCAGTTGGGCTAGATGATCACTGTAGGTCCCTTCCAACCGAAACAGTATAGTCCATTCCATTCCATTCCATATCATCTAGTAGTTCTCTTTATGGACAGAACTTTTGTGTTATTTTCCATGCATGATTACTCTTCTTGGTCTAAATTAATGTATTTTGTCTGCTCTTCTACTTATCCAATATCTGCAAAGCAGAAATTCTAAAAATGAAAAGAACAAATAAATACCTCAGTTAGTATCTTCTGAAGTTCTCATGAAGTAGGACTGAAGCAAGACCAACTGTCAGTGAGTTCTGTTTCATCTGAAGGCAGTTGTCTTCCTATTTAAATGTGAAGAATGGAAAGAGAAACAAATATTTTCATGAGTATGGGGAAAGAACAAGAAATATTCCCAAATTGCCCTCCTGACTACTTTAACTGACAACATCGTACAAGTGATGGACCAAAATCCACTGAGATTAAAATTATGGAACACAAATGAAACACTGGACACTCAATTCCTGTTTGTACTACAAATGTTCATGACAACACAGTTTACAGTAAATGAGAAATAAATATTAGTCAAAAAATCTATCTGAAAAATTATAAAAATTATTTCTGTTGCAATGTTAAAATTCCATCTAGTATTAGAATGCACTAGTATAGTGGAGAATGACTTCAATTATGGGGTTTCATGTATCTGAAGAAAAACTTAATCTTTCTCTCAGCCAAGTAATTATCTTGACAGTTTAAGAATGCTGATGTCCTGTTCCTCACCAAAACTGCCAACGTCCTTTTCGTTTGGATTTTGAAAGTCAATGACTGACAAACTTAGTCCTTGCAAATTAACTCAGCAAACACATTTATTTTCCACACTGTCAGAGTCCATTCATACCAGCACTTGACTAAATAGAAATACTTGCAAACTTATGCCACGAAAAAACAATGGAAAAAGATATGCAAATTGTGGTTTGAATATTCTGCCATTAAAAGATGTCACCTTTTTTTTAGAGAAAAAAATAGTATTTTAACAAAAATTCTGTGCATCTCTACCAGATTTCAAGGACATCTGCTTATCTCTCAAAGTACAAAACAACACAATGGGGGAGAAGACAATAACTATCACGTATCAGTTTAACTAATTAATCTAACTAAAACAGAGATAGAAGCCATTTGGTCCTATCTTTATCAACTTCTCTAACTTATTCAGATAATTTTCAAGACTGTGACATGCTTAAAGAGTGTGATAAGGATTTGTTAAGCAAAGGGCATTTAGGGCAAAAGAACCATCTTTGAACCTCTACGGAATACAGCATTTATCTTAGAAATAAAGTACTACACAAGAATTTTACAGTTAATGATAATAAGAAATTTTAGCTTTATTTTAAATTTCCATATTAGTTCTTCTCTGACTCTTGATCAAAAAGCAGTATGTGTCCACAGAGGCTTATATACTGTAGTCAGGAAATAGGTCACCTATGCAGTCAAAAGAGTACCTGGCTAGTACTGGGATCATGCTCTTACTTCACTTCCAGTCTCTTCCTTTTTGTGGCCTAAAATCAGTGTCAGTCACATCCCCTCCAGAGAAAAAACCCAACATAGCCCAAGCCTCTTCTATCCGCAAAATTGCATTGCAAGAGATAGTTACTAATGAAGTTATCTAAGAACAGAAGCCCTCTACTGCTGAACAACTGTAATTATGTGGCAAACAGTAAATATAGCTAAAATTAGGATGTATAACTCCAGATGCAACAGAAGCTTCACCATATGAAATATTAACATACCTTGATAAAAGTTCAGAAAGGTCAAATATTACAGGAAAAGTAGTTATGTTAATGATAAAATGGCACACACTTTGGAAAAAAAAATTAAATTTCATATGAAAATATAAACCTATTAGAATTACCAAATGCAAAAAAAAAAATCACATACAAATATTTACCTATTAGAATCACTGACTGCAAAAATCAAAACCAACCAAATTCTCAAGCAATTAAAGTGAGGGGTAACTTTATTAATGGTCAGAAAATACAAAAAGTAACTAGTTACTAGACATCTCTAGACTTCCAAGAACTGAGGGAAAGTGTGTATGTCCTCTCAATCCTTTTTGTTGTGCATGTCAGTGACTTAGGAGATTGAATAATGATGCAACAGAAAAATCACTTTTTCAAAAAATACAGTTCTCCTGACTTCCCACCGCTGTTAAAGGCTCTAATAGGAGATGAAACAAAAACTGTTGGAAATAATTTTTTATAGTGTTTCCCTCCAAGCATTTTGAGTTGGCCACATTTGATGTGCTTTTTAAATTTGTAAGGGATAGGACAGCAGTTCGTTTATCAATAGATTGAGACCTCTCCCCTTCCTAAGAATAGTGCTATGGTGAATATCTAGAAAGGGATGTCACCTTCTAAACCTGAGCAAAACAGTGAACCAAAGAAGGACTCAATCTTTCACATATTAATAGAAAGAAACATTTGAAAGTTACTGTTGTGCCTAATAAAGCTATAAAAATGCAATTTTTTAAAATAGTTACTTAAACAAGGTGGAAAATATTCCGATACGAACCTTTTGGAATATAAACACAGGACTCCCAAATATACAAGGCTTTGAGGGAGATCTGTCTAGACCGTTTCATTAGAATGATACCTATACAGAGGTTCAAAACAGCTTTGAAACTCAAAATATTTATGTTTTATTAGATTATGAACAAGAATAAACTAAACCAGAAAAATCTGAAAACGACTATGCAAGACAAGATAAAAATAAAAGGACTTATAAATAAGTTTGTAACTTCCCCAGCGTGTCAGTGCACAGCAGGTCCTTGTGTCTGGTTTCTAGGAATTTTTTTTCATCTGTAAGGATGAACAGCTGCCTGTGGGCCTATTGCCCTATCATCTCAGCAGTATTTCAGTCTCTGCTTTAGCCATTATTGCCCAGCTCCTTGTTGCCACACTCCTCTATCCCCTTTTTGCAACATTCCGTCACTGGACTCTCCTCCCCAGTACGTTCAGCGGCTCCAGAGCAGGAACTTCTTTCACCTCCCGTTCGCTGGCTCCACTCACTCTCTTTCCAAAGTAACTTAAGCACAGAGTGAATTTATATAAAACATGACCAAACTGTCACAGAGGGCTAGTTGGTTTTTTTTTTTTTTGGTGGGTGTGTTAAATGGTGTCTTCTGCTTGGATTGCATCTGCACACAATTTGATTAAAAACGATTTAATTTCTGCAGGTTTAATTCCCTATAACCCTTTGAATGATAATCAGTGAGGCAACAAGTGAAAAGCTGCACGTGTTCTTCACACTCAGTGCTGCACTCTGTGTGAAGATGAGCCTGAGAGGTGAACTGGAACAGAGGTAAGAGATATAAAAGCCTCTCAATTTTCTTTTGTCATTAAATGTTATTTTTCACTAACAAAATACATATTAATTCTGACGTAATAAAGCAGGTGTATCTAATCTGCATTTGAAACAAAAGCATATTAAAACAAAAAGCGTCTAAAACTGTTTAAATCCTGTGATTCAGTGCCTACTTCATTAGTTAGAATAGTTTTTTCTTTCAGTACCAGCATGCATGTTCACAGAAAG
This sequence comes from Tetrax tetrax, assembly GCA_009806455.1. Lineage (NCBI taxonomy): Eukaryota > Metazoa > Chordata > Aves > Otidiformes > Otididae > Tetrax > Tetrax tetrax. Next base: position 52,266 of record WHYT01013250.1, read on the forward strand.
AAATAATGCATGAAAGGAAAGAAAACCAAAAAAGAGTTAAGGGACACAAGAAAATGTTTCCTGTTACAAAAGATTTAGAAGAGAAGTGGAAATATGAACATTTCATGGCTCTGGCCAGGATGCTGTAACAGGAACCATGGTCCCAGAGCTCATTCCCCAACAGACTCAATGCCCAGAAAGTTTTAGTGGATTGCAATTTTATATTTGGAGCAACTGACTATTAAATTATTTCCACAGGAGGAACCCGCATCAGTTTAATTTTCTTAAAACTGCAGCAATCAATAACAGCGACAAAAAGATGGAACACTAATTAAATATTTAAAAGAAAAGATATAGTGTTAATATAATGCTTCTTCCCTGTTAAATGACTGGAAAAACTTATTGTGGGATGGTCATACCACAGAGCAGCATGTATGCTCAAAGAGAGAAAACGAGTAAGATTGCCTGTTTAGCTAGTATAAACTAAACGAATACATTCTTAATAATTTGTTATGAGTCTTAAATAGAACTTCCTTAATTTATTTTGTTGAACAGGTTCAGCTTTCAAAATCTCAGAAATACTTTCAAAAAAGGAACTAAAATTTAAAAGCTTACAGAAGAAAACAGATGAAAAACAGCAAAATTGAAGGAGGAGTTAGCCCAAAGGTATGTTTTAGCTAAAATGTAAAATGTGCTCATTTACGTAACTGAATCTTGCCCCAAGAGAAATGAGGATGTTACAATAAATCAATGAGTGAGCAAGACAAGCATACACAGAATCTATATCCTAAATTTTATTTAGCAATTATCTAGACAGAAAGAAGTTTTAAATATTTTCATTTTACTTGACTGTTTGTGTTCACAAGTTCTGATGAATATTCAGTGTAAAACACAAACAGGAATAATGAACGCTCCAGCTGTATAAGAAAGTTACATGACCTATTTCTAAACAATTTGTCTTTATATTTACACATACAAACCAGAACTTTGAACTGGATCTGCTTAAAACTTTCCCTCACAGTGAGTTCCTCAAAGTAAACAAGAAGTTTTTTAATCTCAATCATGCTATAAATATATATATATATATATTTTTTTTTTTTAATAGAGACCCTGGAAGCAGCCAGGTAAGGCAGAATATAAACAGGAGACACCTTATAAACAAATCATTTCCTGCCTATTTCTCATTGTTCAAAGAGAATCCTTTCCTCAAAGAGAATCCTTGCTTTCAGACCTGATGTTTGTCCCCAGTAATTTTATAAGTTGCAAAAAACTCTGCAGTTTCCTCCAGAATCAAGAAAGTTTCCATTTCATCACCTGTAAAATCTGACTTGCAGCTCTGTGGCCTTTACAGCAATTTCTCCTCTTGACCACTCCTCTGGAACTGCAGGCTCCTAGATCCTTGCTGTGTTTCTGTCTGCCTTTTTACTCCTTGGTAAACTTGTGTTTTCTGAAATCGTCTTTTCTTGATTATTTTTCAATGCCCTTAAACAATGAACAACCTTCTCTGCTTCCATGAGGTTTTACCTGATTCAGTCACTCTAATTAATGGAACACAGCAAGTAATATGAACATAAGCCCCCAAGTTAGGCAACCTGCCATATCCACCTACGTTTACCTTAGTATCGTATGCAGTAGGATGAATTAGGTATCGGACAAAAGGACACACTTTTCTCCAACAGTTTGCACAGTATATGCCACATTATAATCAAACTATGTGTTCTCTGAAATCAGACATATTTCCACCGTTACTGAATGAAATAATTTCTTGCAAACGGTGTAGGAAAAGCTTTTATCTAATACTGATTATCTCCTGTCATTTTTTTGGTAGTCAAGAAAAAGCTGTGTTCCCAAAGCATGTTACTTCTCCTTTAAAACTGTGCTACAAAATACTGAATGATTAATGATTTTCCATTTTACAAGTTGCCATTGTAAAACTGTTCTTGTTCTGAAGTAGATTACTCTTAATTTTGCACTCAAAATCATACTACACCCTATGACTCACTAAAATAATGTTAGGGAAAAAAACCTTAGCATTTTAAAATACCAAGAATGGGGGGAAGGGTGAGAAAAGGCACAATAAAAAGTATTCCTAATGCTATAAAGTAAAGCGGCCTAAAATACATATACATTAGCTAGTATTTTGGAAACTAGAAGTATACAGTATTTTGTAGTGTTTCAATTTTTCACTCTGGAACTGAGTACAAATTCCTCACTTCTGAACTCCCATGGTCAGTTTAGACCTCCACCATACAAGTACAGAGTCAACAGAACAAAACAGTTCACAGAAAGAATTCCTCACCTTGAAGGCCTGGGCAACCTTTAGTTAACAAAATGCAGCTACATCTAAAAATATAATTTAATCAATGATCACTCCATGGAGATTCTGTACTGAACCACATTTAAGAAAGCCAGACTGATGTTCTTAATCCAGAGTCACTTTTCTGGATCAAGATGATTGTCCTCATCAGGCAGATGATGGAAGCTCAGCATTTAGCTGAGATCCTCAGGAGTTTTTACCCCTTCTGATGTCCTAGGAAAACAAAAGGAACACCAATGGAAAGGAAACAGAAAAAGGACAAAACTTCTCTCCCCAACCACCATAATAAAACAGCAATTTGTGCCCCAACCTTCTGTGGAAGAAACTCAAACAGCCTTTAAAGAGCAAGAGTAGAAGTGCAGAGCAAATAGTTTTTAAGAATTTGAAGATCTGAACTTTTATAGAAGTAGAGCTTTACCAAAGGTTAAGTCATAGCCCTTGATCCATCAGATCTTTTTTGAGCTATCATTCACTAGAAAGACTGTGAAAATAACAATTAATAATGTTAATAATAGACCCCAACAATCTGTTGGCTCTACTCAGATTTTAGCTTTGCCAAAATGCAAGCAGAAACATTAGGCACATGACAAGTGTATTTAACTAGGAACCAGCCATCTGGCATAGGCAAGCAAATTATAAGTGTAGCCCTTTTAATATAGAAGAAGCTATAATAAACCAGGGAATAGACCATAAGCTATTTCTTGTTTGAGTGAAAAGCGTAAATTAGGTATGGAAATAGGGTAATTATCTAGTATTTTGAAAGGTTATCCACAAGGCTGAGCTGTGGGCAACCAAAGCAAGTAGAGTAACCATAGTAAAATTGTTGACTTAAAATTGACAGATATAAATTGATAATTTTGGCAGCCTGTCGGAATCTGACACTCTACCTTATTAAGCAAAGTTAGAATATACTTGAAAAATAAATAGCTGAATTAGTTTAAACAAGAAATAAAAGCATGCCTAATGTTCCTTCTGGAGTGCTACCTGGAGCAATGTTCATTATAATTGGGCATCCCATTCTGACACGTTATTTTGAAAAAAAAATAAACAAAAGCCAAGTACAGAAATGGGCAACAAAATGAAGTAGGCTTTACCCAGCTGCTCTCATTGTGCAAAACAGGAGAACATTGGTTTGATTTTAGTAATAAACATCATCAAGGAATGCCTAAGTTTCTCCTTTAGTGAACTTGTGATTCATAATAGTTTCAGAATTACTGGTGAAAGTAACAGAAGTTAAGGGGAAAAGTCCTTTTCCCTGTTACTTAGTCAAAACACTTTACATCTTTACTCCTCATGTTTAGTTGGCTTTGCATGAACTAAAATGAGAACAGCTGCATCCTACTTGGTACGATCGTACATCTCATTTACTGCCTGGATAACTACACTACCTAGGCAGGCTGTTTCATGTTTAGCTCTGCAGTCAAACACCCAGTCCATCAGCTGCTAGAAAACAGTTGCAGTACCAAACATAAAGCCAAGCTACAGACTGGCCCCTCCAGCAGGAAACAACTTCCAGAAATTCACTATTTCCTAAGATGAAGGTATCTAACAGACTCTGACCTACTCTGTTCTGGTTTTTTTTTAATCCATCAGAGCAGATAAACACCAAAATCAGCATAACTGGTGAGCTACCCTAGAAAAAAGAATGGACTCTTTTATTCCTAGCATAATTACCTGCATACCCACAAATTACAGCTATCTGTACTGTTTGTAGCATTTTCTAAGAAAGTAACCTTGATGTTTCCTGGAATATCAATAGGAAGAGGCCTCAAGCTATTCTATGATTCTATGATTAAAGTCCAACCAGTAACATACAAGTAGTCAATGCCAAGCCTTTCACATTTTCAGAATGTGCACATATCTTTGAGGCTCTTTTTCTTTAATTGTAGTTGTTAGACTTTATAATTAACCAACTTCACCTGCCTCATATCATCCTTAAAATCTGATTCTGGGCTTGGCAAAAACATCAATACCAGACCACTTAATTTTTATATTCTCAAACAAGCTCTAGTTGATACTTAACATACTTCTATTTCCCGATTAACTGTGCTTGGTGTGCTTGGATTTCAAGCTTTTTCTAAAGTTAAGGACATACTGGTTTACTATCAATAGCTAGTAGTTCTTATTCTTTATAAAATTTAATACTCCTTGGCTGCTTTCTATATAACAGTCCTAAAAGAAGAAAAAATGAATGATGCTGCATTTGAAAAACAGATATACAGCCCGATACATACCTGGGTGCATGTGACAATATGTATAGATATCTCCCAAAATTCCCCCACAAGTCTCTACTGGTTGCCACAAGACAGAGCCAACAAAAAGGGTGGTGGTTTTTTTATGCTACTGAAATAGTTCAGGAAGAAAAGTTTTGGCCAATACTGTATTCTTATTTTCTCCAGAGAATGGTACAGAAAGAGAAGCAATATTTTTGGATCCTTGTCGTCTTAAATTTTTAAGACTGAATCAAGGAGGGATTGACACTTTGACACTCAGGGCTAGAAGAGAAGTTGCCTCCAGCCATACTAATTTTCATGACAAGGTCCCTGAATATGGCATTAGCTGAAGACTGGGAAGTCAGGGAAGACAGAAACTGAGTGCTGCATTTACGATATTCATCATCCAGCAGCACACAGGAACACTCTTCCTGCGGGGGCATGGATGGCCAAGTGACTGCAAAAAAGCAAAGACAATGACTCACCTTCAGGTTACATATTCAGAAACTGGAAAGAGTTGAATGAAAACGTGCTTGGACTGTTGCTGGGGAAGTTGTTCAATCCTTGGGGCAGACTGTAACGATGCTTCATGTGAAGGCCACACAATGAGGGACAAAGACAAAAACAGGTGGTAAAGTAGTGTAGGAATGTTTGACCTTATTCTGAGATGAACTAATGGAGGTAATCTCACTGCCACAAGAGACAGACCCTGAAAAAAGAAGGAACATTCTGAGTCTGCTGTTTTGGTAGTCAATCTGCCCCAGGCAGATACCACTTCTGCTCTTGATGTTTAACACGGAAGCTACAGGTTAAGGAGGTTAAGGAGAACGGCCTTTAAGATTTGGAAGACTACCTCTGTGAGCAACACATCTGTACATACTGAACATTTTCCAGTAACACATTCCCCAACATGATACGGGAAATCAGTACGCCCATTTAATCATACAATGTAACCTCTAGAGGAGAGGCTAATAGATAAAAAGAGATTATTCTGCATTTAATCGTATGTCTTTGCTCAAATAGTATTTTATACCCTCATATATCACAACGATCTTGTATCCTTTCCCTTGTCTTTCACTGCAAGAGAACAGATTTAACAGGCCTCTTATTGACAGTCAGTGGCTCTAAGGTGAGCTGTCTTCTCTTAACGAAACTGGTGGTGGAGATGGTGTTTCTTCACGCATGTCCAAATAATCTGAGATAACTATGTGGGCAGTCTTGGGTAGATACTTGGTTAATCCATGGCTTAGAATGGACGAATCATATAAGGTTCTAAACATTACATCTATGTATTTTAATCAAACAGGCATGGATCAGGACACAGAGATATATACAAAATGGTCTGCACTAAGCATTACATGTAGGCAGTGTGATATACGCATTACAGAAATATGCAATCAATTTCTGATTAGCTAGGCTATATTCCCTTTGCTTCAACACAAAGCAAGAAATATAGAAAACATCTGATTTACGTGAATGCCCTCTAAAATCTGAAGTACTCTGTTAGATTTTTCTAAATAGCACTAACAAGTCTGTCTATCCATACTGCGCTTTGGTGCCTTACATTCCGGGCCAGCCAAAACACCATAGATCACACGCCTTAAATTTTAAACAGTTTTAACATTCCCAGATGCATCAAATAATTTTAAAACTAATTAGAAAGCTACAGTTGTTACACTGTGTTACTCCAAATTATTCATAGTGACAAAATTTGTTTCTCAAGCCACAGTCTTGCAGAGATGGGCAGGTGAATTAGACTACATTTTTTTTTGTACTGCCTAGACTGCAGTGGGATCACTGGCAAATGTAAGTGTAAGCATAACTTTGAATTTTCACATAACTATAATCCATTTAATTATCTGTTTTGTCCACATCTGGCAAGACAATTTTCAAAAAGATAAACCATTAGTATGGTTTCATGGATTACATCAGTGGGTTTTGTTTGTTTTGTACCATTATTTCTACTTGTGGCATATTCTTAAAGTAAGCCTATGCCTTAGGAAGGTTGCTTTCTTTTCAAGCAATCATCAGCACTTGGAACAATGATTTGCATATGGTCTATACATTCTCAAATAGCTCCACTTTAAATCTTCTTCTTATATGAGTAAAGATAAGCATGTAATCTGCAATTGTTAATTATTTTATGGTTTACCAAAAAGATATGGAGGAAATACATCAATGTAATGCATATTTACTTACAGCACGAGTGTTATACACCCATTTATAATTAAAAGATCAGCATAACTAACAGGAAATATTTTGGGCTATATAAATTTTTAAACAGCATATTAAGAAAATAAATATGCCAAGCAATGACAGATTCATGATGCAACTTCCATGCTTAGTAAACAGTAAAATTAATGTGCTTACTTATATTCCTCTATGAAAAATATAACTACCTTAAAATTATTTTTTAAAATGCTCTTACTGTAAATGCTACATAAAATCAACTCTTTGTTCTGTGTAGGCCCAGGAAATAGATCCAGAGAAGGGCAAAAGACCCAGTTAGCAAGATGAGATAAAAAATAGCAAGACAAACAGATGGACACATATGGCAGCTAATAGTGTGTCAATTTGTTATGAACTAAAGTTCTAAACTAAAACCCCCCTGTCTTATACTTATTTTGCATTCCAAAAAGAACTAAACAGAAATGAGCTGTGGGTATTTTTCTTTGTCTTATGGAAACAGTAACTTTCAACTATCAATGCAGTGAAAGTTCTGTGTCACTGCCTCAGAGACAATAACATTTCAGGCTTTGGGATATCTATTTAACGTGTTTAATGTAGGATGCTCCCCTGTATTCTGTAGATTGCAATGCAGCATCTGTAACAATGTCAAGTAACAACAAATCTCACACCTCATTCCTAAGCCAATGCCATGCAATTCATTACAGTTCTTGATTTCATCTGCTTTGGTAAAGATCTATTAATAACCATCCTTGTGAGAAAACATTCAATTCCCCAAATTAGCGCTTTCCTGAATGAGAATAGTGTAAGTTTTTCATGGAGCTGAGTCCATCTCAGTTATCACAGACCTGGTGACATACCTTTGGACATATCTGTAACTTTTCTTTTGCTATCGATGGATGCCATAGTAATGTTGCTTCTTTTTAGCCACTGTGAAACTAACATCTTAACAGAGTCTTAATAGATAAGACAGAGATTAAATTTTAGGCAGAATGTTTGCAGTCATTAGAAAATTCTGACTTCTACAGAATTGTTAAGATAATTCTTACCACAATAACAAAAATGTAAAGTATAATTATGTGCTTGGAGCTACCAAAATCTGCCTAGTGCACGTGTGTTGGTCTGGGTTAATAATCGAAACAACAGCTTTTGTATAAGCTATGTAAAATTCTCAGTGTTTTACTTAATAAATTAAATAATAATTAAAAGGAGGAGGATATTGGTTTTGTAAGGAAAGAAGCTGATGAAGTCACTGAAAATTTACACTGAAAAATCTCAAAAATAAAGTTTTACAACTTAGTGTGCTTTGAAAAATCTACGGAGTTCAAATTTGAAATTTTCATAAATTTGAAATTTTCATAAATTTCTCAAACTATAGCAATGCAGAGAATCTGGCTGCCACATGTTTTCCATTTTCTTTACAGCACTTACAAAATCAAGATGAAAGCAGAAAAGGATTTTTTGACTGTGAGGCAGCTGCAGAATCTCACCCCAACAGCCCTAATGACACAGGAAGGGCCCAAACAGAGCAACTGTGGATGTGCCAGGTGTTCTGCCTGGAAGACCAGCTGCAATCAACCTAGAAAGCAGGTTGATTACACATGCAAAGGTAAAGTAAGGACACCTTTTTGATGTTATTTAACAATACAGAGCTAGCTCAAGAGGTGTAAAATCAACACAGAACACCAGGAGGTCAATCTCCTAGATTAATTTAATGGTATTTTCATGCAATGAAGAAAGCATCAAGGAAACATGCTGAGGGACTTTCTGCCTTTCAAAAGGACAAAATGGCAGTTGGACTGGATAATCATTGAAGGTTGCTTCCAACTGAACTATTCTGTTCTGTCCTACTCTAATATACCTTAGATTTCTGTAACTTGGGTTTCGTTTGCCATTCTACTGTCTCATCACTCAGCATCAGAAGGTTCTTCTGAAATTATTCAGTTGATCCTAATTCTTAATTCTTTTGAAATACCACACCTTCAAACCCCTGCACAGCCCTTTTTTGAGGTCTTTTCTATGATAGTACAAGTCACATGCATCGTGCAAGACCTGTGTTATGTGAACAGGTCTCAGCACAGACTGTTGCAGATCTCCAAGGACAATGTTCCTCCACTGCAAAAATTTAGCATACATTCCTACTCTCCATTTTTTTAGTTTTAGCCATCTACTTATCCTTTCAGTACATTTCTACTTATGCCATAGCTGCTTAGTTTCTTAATCTTCTGGTTAAGGAATCTCTTGAAAGCTTTGTGGAAATGTAAGGAACATATGATCAATGAACCACTTTTACTGATGTAATTTTCCATGTGCAGGGACACACGATGTCATACATCTAGAATGAAACTTAAACTGGAATTTCTCACAAGGCTGATCTAAAGTTTGAAAGCAAAAATACCTAGCCAATCCCAGAGCAAAAGTATACCATTCATTTGAATTTTCTGGCTCTTTTCATGGCTGCTTTGCTTTCATGATATATACTTTAGAAACTTAAGAATTTATCTCATTTTTTTACTTTTCAGGGTACAACAACAAAATCAATGTCAAAAAGCTGCATCTAAAACTTTCAGAGGCATCAAAGAACAGAGCTTTCACATGACAATGGTAAAGACTGTCAGAATCAAAAGAAGCTTTTATTTTAGCATCCAGTTTTCTGAGAACTAAAGAACAACTATCAAAGCGGTAATAGTATTAAAATGAATGTTGAAAACTGTCAACTTTTGATAGGAAGATTATTTTTAAAGTGTTAGAAACCAGTCAGACATTCCTAAGTCAAATGAGAGCAAATTAACAGCTTAAATGTTCAGGTTTACATGGGATAGGCACACACTAAAATAGAAAGAAAAAATTCTTTTAAAAAGAGGTAGCTTAGAGTTTACAGAAAAGCAAAAGAGACTATTATACCAAAGAAAATCCTACAGAACTCAAATAGCTTCTATTGTAATTAGAATTATTAATGTAAAGGAAATTGCTATTTTATTCGGGTAGAATTAATTTACCTATGTCATAAGCCAGCGCAAGGACTTCTGAAATCTACTTTGGCAACCTATGCATGGTGATTCAGTTACTCACCATTCTTCTAGCAAACAATCTTGTGGATGATCTGCATGGTTTTAGACTCTGGACATAAAAGACTACAGCTACCCAAACCTCTAGATTGTGTAACGCAACTTGGTTTCAAGGGAAAACAAATGACAGAGAAAGAAAAACAGTTTCAGGAGGGTTCTGGGTAGTTCTACTGCAAATGAAAGTACTCTCAGAATTATTTAGAAATACTGACATAGCAAAATGGAAGGAAAGTATGAAGATGTATTTAAAGATGTAAAACAGTCTCTAAATATTCCCGAAAAGAGAGGCTGCATGTTTTCATCAAGGAAATATATCAGGCAGTTAAAACTGCAGGCTCTTAATTTGTTGGCTATATCTTTTAACAAATCTTTCCTGTGTTTCAGTGTACACTTCTCTTCTTATTGAGCTTTTTAACCTGTTTTCTTGTACATATGGTGAAAGAAATATTACTCACGTGTATATTTCTTTGAAATGGGATGCTTTACTCATATTCATACCGTGCGTACATTTTCTGTGAGTTGGTGCCTGCATACAGATGCAGGTGAAGTAGCATTTCATCTGGATGCCTTTTGCATCAGCAGAAATATCCATCACCTTACCTTATGCCGTGAAAAGCAAAAACAAAAGAAAAAAAAAAAAAGGCGGTGATTGTCATTGTATTCTCAGTTCCTTCTAACTCCATATCTCCTAGCAGGAGGAATTCTGAAGGAGAGGTAAAGGAAGGCTAGTGAATGTGCATTTATGTGATACATACACATAGAGGAACTTTCTCCATTTCTTTCTTTAAGGTACTTTCTAGAGGTACATTCACAATGTGAGCAGGCTCACAAAGCCCTGCCATACTCACTATGTGGAATTTGATTTTCAAATCCTCTGAGGAAATCTGCTCTGTCAAACAAATGCAGCATCAGTCCTGCATGTCTCTGCAGCAACAAACTGGTTACCAAAAATGTGAATGGAATTAACAATAGCCATTCTACAAATATTTAGTTTAGTGTCTTTTTTTTACAGTTCTGCTGAGGTGGCTTGAACACAGAATAGACTCAAACTGACAGAACCACTTGGTAACCTTTTAACCATTTGGAAAGCTTCTGAACAGACATGGTGATGCCCTTTTGATTTCCTGGTAACAGAAACCGCTGTAGAAAATCATCAGAAGGGTCAAGTAATCCTATCCTCTTTTTTTTTTTTTGGAAAAACCTAGACAAACACTCTATGAGGTACTGTTTTCCCACTCCACCCTCCAAAATACCCCAACCAACCAACCCCACAAAAACCCAAACCCATGAGCTCTGGGTGATAAAACAGATATATTAATATCTTGATTCCAATTCCATTCTGGAATTCCAATGCGTCTTTGAACTTTGAAATGATCCTAAGAAAATTCTGGCCAGGAAAAACTACTTAATACAAAGGATGAGCCATAAGAGAACTTACATACCACTAACTCATCCTGACACAGATGATAACTGTAGCTAAAATAGAAGCCTGTGACATCTAGAAATTTTAAGTGTTCTAATCAGGGTCTAATTATTACTAGTTTGACTTAACTCAAATGTGTACTAAAACTATTGTAAACAAAAGTGTAAAGTAAGTGTACTGCAAAAAGTGTACCAAGAAGCTGTAATCAAAACCAGTATGCAGGTATTTTTTAACACTGTGATGACACAGCCAGGTACAATGCATAAATATTTTACGTAAATACGAGATCAACATGATGGCCAAAGGGACAAATGAAGATATGTGTAGGTTCAGTAGGCCTCCAAGTTCCAATAAATTGCCAAAGAAAAAAATAAGCAGAAGATATTAACAAGATAGAGGATTGCAAATAGGCAGAACGTCCTCTGTCAAACACACAAGAAGAACAATTGGAAAGACAAAAGAAAGTTAGTTAAGCAATATCAGCAGATGGTAAGACATTCTTTCCTCCAAAGAGGATAATAACATGAAGAGCAAATAAAGAAGAAAAGACAAGCCCACTTCAGTTCTGGCTTCTCTCATCAAAGGGGTCTCAAGTGTGATCACCTTGAACTCAACGACTGAAAGACCACAGTAATCAGTGCTAATTGTATCACACCATCCCTGTGGTTTTACGTATTCACAACTAACCTGTAATATGATTGTTAAAGACTCATATTTTTTTCATGTGTTGTGATAATGATATTAAGTACTAATGATTAGCACAAACTGTTGTCAATTAATTAATTTGTCAATGTTCAGTTTTAAAATTTACAACTGGCCTGATCTGTCACTCTTCTAAACACTTGCCTCCATTACTGCAATCTGCAATTCCCTGATCTTATATATGTATGCAGATACATGCATACGTCTACATATACGTACACACACATATACTTATATCCATGATTACACATACACATCCATTCATCTAAAACAATAAGGATGACATATTCTCAGAGTGGTGGAATTAGTGAGTGTGAACTTGAAGTATTTTTAACCAAGTTTCAGCTGGACACAGGATTCCCGATAGATGGGAAAATTTTAGCAATTGTTTACAGAACTGTAGCTATAGTATCACTCTCTTCACTTCTTTTCTGCTTTACAAGGCTGCGATTGCTCCTGTGAGAGGTCCTGAATGTTTGAGGTTGTATATGTAGGGATTACAGAAGAATATCAAACTAGATTTGCCATTCACCACAACTCTAGAAGCCATGTAATTCACAGCAAATAAAGCTCAGGTTTTGCAAAAACTGAATAACGCTTGAAATACATATTGCTAGAGTGCAAGAGAATATTCTGGGAAGTATTCTTGATGTTTCCTGTCCTTATATTCTTGCCTAGGCTCTTGTTGTGAGCCACTGTCAAAAACAGACTACTGTGCAAGATGAAAACTATGGTATTTCCAAAATTTATCATAAATACAGCACTGGAGATACTGGCATCCCACACATCTTTGAGTCTTCTGTTTTATGTTAAGGTGAGAAAAGGAATAATTCATTTCACCAACAGTGGCACTTACTGCAACATCATGTCTAGACAATGACCACAAACCAACAGCTTGCGTAAACATGGCAATGTCATCACAAGGCATCCTAAAGATAAGCAGTTCAAGAATAAACAAGTTTATGTTGTATGAAAGTCTGAAGTGTTCTGGAGTAGTTGCTACACCATGGTACACTCCTGCTTATACATGGAAGGGATGCAACTTATCTCTCCAAAGAGTCTCAGGCTTGAGAAGAATGGACATGAGCCAGTCCCCACTAATCTCAAGGAACAGGTGTAGTCAGTGAACGTATTTCTCTCTGAAGTCTTTTTTCAGATTATGCTACACTGTTAGGTGCCCTGTTACTTATTCTCTGTCTTATCTAAATCTTTCATTGTTTGCTGCAAAATGATCCCGCATGAACAGGCTGGCCTGAGAGTGAACCTATGGAATAGTAATCCACAGTCTGGCTGTTAGGGCACTCTCTTGGAAGATGAAGTAGTACGCTCTAATAGCTAGTAACTTTCCACATTTGGTTTCCCATTTCCCTGTCCCTTTCTCTAGCCTATGATCAAAAAGGTAAATAGCTCATCAACTATACCTTTTTCCATGTTATATAAAATAAAATTCAGTACTCTCCAGTGTACTCTCCTTTGCTTCTGTTCTGGAGAAAGAATTTCAGACTTGTAAAATTTACAGCCACTGCACTATATACGTCTACTTTACATTAACCATATGCGCATTATACATCAAGCCATAAATTATTTTTAAAGTTCTGTTGAATTATGCACAGTAGGTCCTACGTAGCACATGCAAATGCCTCCCAAAATATTCCCAATAAGAAGTACCCTTGAGGAAAGGAATACCTTGCTAGTCATTCTGAAAATGTAAGTCCTCATGATGAGACTGTATTTGGTTTTCTGTATTTTGTAAGTTTGCATAAAAAAAAGTTCAGTGTTACACACAATATTTCCTTTCTTATAATCTAATAAGAACTAGATTACATTTAGCTTGTTTTTACTTAGCTTGTAGCAGGTAAATTGCAATTCTTTGTGGTACTTGTATTTAAATCTTTCAAGAAGTTTAAGAAATGTAGCCCATAAATACAACTTAAATTCTTAACATAAAATCCTGACAACAGTCTGCCAAAACACATCACTATGAAGAAATTTACATCAACTTGTTTGCGACCTAGAATTTTTCAAGGATGACAGCCTGGGCATGTGATATATTTGCAAAGATCATGTATTCTCCTCTCAGAACCATAGCACTGTACCTGTCCTTGACATCTGCTAATGTTTACTATGCCCATTATTACCTATGTATATATACTGCACCAAAAATTTCTCATAATACTTTAAGCAGGTGTCATGTATTTTAAGAATATCAATATTCCAAACATGTAATATTCACAAATATGTAAGATATGTTGTAAGACTGTGACTTTCAGTGAACTCAACCACATAATTTGTTCTTTTACCTATGCAACATGTGACATATCTGCTTTTACAGGTTTTTTTCGTAAAGGGTGCTGGCTCATTAGCAGTGCAAGAGTATCATTCACTTGATACTTAGCCTTCTCGCAGCTCCCCTCTTTTCCAGAGAACTTTCAGTGTCAGGCTATAGGATGAACTAACTGTACCAGCAACAGTAGGCCAATCCACTTCTGATGCTTTCTTTTCTCAGAATCCTTGGGACAGAAACCAAGGAACGAGCACGGTACTGGACAAGCCCTTCTGGTGGTGGCTCATTTTCAGTGGGCTGATTTTCAAAGGAACAAAGAACCCACTTCCTGTCACAGTGGTAAATGCCATCTCATGCCAAAGAAGAGACCATAAGTTGTCCGAAAAAGCGGCTGGAACTAGACAGCAATCATGGAATGATTCACAGCCTTTTCCCTGTATTGTCCCACAAAGATTTTTGAGAAGAGTTCCGAGTAGAGCTAATCAATTTTTTTTTTTAATGGCAGCAGCTCACTCCAAACTACTTGTAGGACACGTGGAAGTCTACAGTAAGCCTAATACTACTGGAGTGGGGAAAAAAAATATTTTAAAAAAATGACTCCAACATTTTATTTTCAGCTTTGCAGCAATATAAGGGAAACATTTAGGCCTGAGAAGTTTGGTAAATACTCTCCCCTTGGCCAGTCACCGTGACCTTGTTTGTCATCTATAAAGGAAAAAAAAAGATACGGTACTTTTGTTCAGTTGAAATATTTGAACCACTTGCTAGGATTCCTTTTGATTAGTCATTACAAGGAAGGCCAAGCTGCTTTGACACCAGGCAGTTTTCATATGGTTCTTCCATGGTTAAGCTACAAAACACTGCAACCTTACCATTACTATCAACTCAAGTTTAACGTAAATGTGAAAAAGTTATTTGTGTAGCCAGGAAATATTACATATCTAAATGTATCAGCAAATCTAACTCAGAAGTAAATATGCAGATAAAATATTAAAAAGTATGTGTGTGTGTTTAGATATACATAAAAATATTTTTTATATATACACATAACAAAAAGGAGGCTGTTCCTCAAAGCTTATTCTGAGGTAATGTTTACTATGTTACAAGATTCCATTCTGCAACACCTTGCTAAAGGTAAACAAAAGATTGCTAAAGATAATAGGAAGGACTTGTGATAAAAGACAACAGTTATGAACAGTTGTATTCCAGTTATAAAAATGCTCATTCTGCCATCTATCTGCTGAAGTAAGCCTGTGAATTCTCATTACAATTTCAGCATGGCTGGTCATAAAAAAAAAAAAAAAAAAGGCTGGAAAAGTGAAAAAAAGATAATTGGATTCTTACGTGATTGCAATATAGTCTGACACTTCTAAGTAACACTGTACCTTCTGCCAGTGAACAAAAGGTTACATGGCATGGGAAGTGTCTCCTGTCACTAAATAAGCGATGAGATTTATCCACTTGGAAAGCTGGGCCCTATTTAGTCTGTTATTTACAGAAGTTAGAACATTGTGATTTCATTATAAAATTAGACACATAATCAGAATACAACTTAGAATCATAGAATCATAGAATGGCTAGAGTTGGAAGGGACCTTCAAAGGTCACCTAGTCCAACCCCCCTGCAAGAAGCAGGGACCTCCCTGACTAGATCAGGTTGCTCAGAGCCCCATCCAGCCTGGCCTTGAATGTTTCCAGGGATGGGGCATCCACCACTTCTCTGGGCAACTTGGTCTACAACTCACATTGTAAAAAATGTTTTCCTAATATCCAATCTCAATCTACCTCCCTCTATTTCAAAAACATTACCCCTCATCCTATCACAACAGGCCCTACTGAACAGCCTCTCCCCGTCTTTCCTGTAGGGCCCCTTGAGGAACTGGCAGACCGCTATCAGGTCTCCCTGGAGCCTCCTCTTCTCCAGGCTGAACAGCCCCAACTCTCTCAGCCTGTCCTCATAGGAGAGGTGCTCCAGCCCTCTGATCATCTTTGTGGCCCTGCTCTGGACCCTCTCCCACTGGTCCATGTCCTTCTTATATTGGGGGCTCCAGAGCTGGACACAGTCCTCCAGGTGGGGTCTCACCAGGGCAGAGTAGAGGGGCAGAATCACCTCCCTCGACCTGCTGGCCACGCTCCTCTTGATGCAGCCCAGGATGCGGTTGGCCTTCTGGGCTGCAAGAGCGAATGGCTGGCTCATGTTGAGCCTCTCGTCCACCAGCACTCCCAAGTCCTTCTCCTCAGGGCTGCTCTCGATCCATTCTCCGCCCAGCCTGTATTTGTGCCTGGGATTGCCACGACCCAGGTGCAGGAGCTTACACTTGGCCTGGCTGAACTTCATGAGGCTGGCACGAGCCCACCTCTCCAGCCTGTCACGGCCAGCCTGTAAGGCTATTAAAATGTAAATTCTGAGAGACATGAGGCACTCCTAATGGCATGAAATGGTGTTGTGTCTACAGACAAACGTAAAGTATTCAAGAACAGTAAGTCACCAGAACCACAGCTTTAGTTATATTTGTTTAATTATGGAAAGAAGCACTAGTCAATAGAATGTTTTCTTGCCTGTAAATAGACATGTCTGTAATGAAAAATGTCCAAAGATCTCTTAGTGAGACAGACTATCATTCAATAATGATAATGGAGAAAATATACAAAATTTAGAACTATCAAATTCATTGAAACAAACTTCATGGTTCTTATGACAGCTATGATGAGGAAGACTATGTATTAATTTCCTACAGTACACTAACTACACTATAGACTCTTCAGTAAGTCAAAGCTCAAGAAAACTCATATAACAAAATGTTTTACCTGTATCTTACCTAAAACTAATCTGCAATGAGTAGCTGCAGATCCTGAAACTTAATGAGAAATTTTCCTCTAGGCTAAGGAAAACTTCCTTTGTCATTTCTCCTTCCAGTTACTGGACCTCACTACGGAATTCTGCTAAACAATGAGGCCAGGCAGCTTTTCACTGAGCTTTCAAAATTCAATTGGCCTATGCTCAGGCAATGAAGAGAAAGAAAAAGTTATCTATACTAAAGAGAAGTTATAAGATTGTTTTATAAGAGGTAAGAGGCATGAAGACAGGGAAAAACATGCAGAGGACAAACAAAGAAATAGGATGAGAGAAGCAAACAAAAGGAAGGGTCAGAGAAAGGGTGGAGAAGATGGAAACAATCTGCAGCAGTAAAGCACACTGCAAGGACCATTGCAAATAATTAAATAGGACAATATACAGCAAAATATACAATCTGCAGCAGTAAAGCACACTGCAAGGACCATTGCAAATAATTAAATAGGACAATATACAGCAAAATAGGCAGAAATGAAAAAAAAAAAAAAAAGGAAAAAAAAAAAAAAAAAAAAAAAAAGAAAAAAAAAGGAAGATGAAACAGATAAGTGGAAAGGTACATTCCCACACACAATCTGAAATTCAACTCAAAGTTCTCAAATCTTTAAGTGTTTTGTAGAATATCTAACTGCCAGCAAATCCTTTGAAAATTACATTTCAATGGCCTCGTAATAACATACAAACATACATAGTTGAGAGGACAACCTGCTAATGCCATCAACATCTCCATTTACTCAAGTAATATAGGGCAGTGTTGCATAGGTACGAATCATGACTGATGATAACTCACGTGAGGAGGAAATATAATAACATTTGTAGTTTTTATTAATCAAGTTTTAAAATTACCAAGTCATAAAGGCAATGACAGTCATTTTAGCATTATGTAAACAAAAGCTATTAAAATCTCTTCTCTCTGAACAGAGAGTAGCAGGAGTATCCCATCAGAAAGGAGTCAGACTTCCAGTATTTCATAGGAGTAGGTAGAAAGTACTTGCTACTACCAAATACTGGAAGCATGAAGAAGTTTCCACTTTCGTTAAGAACTGAATGGGTTTGGAACAGAAGCATGTTCTTTTACCCGATCTTATGAGCAGAGACAATTACTCAAATTTCAACACTATTTAGGAAAATTTAATAGGACTACCTAAAACTGGAAAGCTATAAAAATTGTCTTGCTTAGATGACAAGTCAACACAGACCACCAGAACTACCACCTCAGTAGTAACCTGCAGTATCACCAAAATAACTCCATTTCAGTTATTGACTGAATAGTGAATATCGTAGGGTTCAACCACTGTGAAAAAAAAAGTTATTCTTTTGCTCAGTTTGTAGAGGCGGGTGTCTACATACAGGAAACGGAACTCTGCTTTTCTCTGGACACAAAAGCATTTCAACTACTTCCACTTCAATATTTTGTTTGGATGAGCATCAGAGCACTTGGTAACATTTATGAGCGTCATAAATGTCATTTTCATAGGGAGTCATCATCATTCAATTAAACATTTGATCCTCATACATTTTTTAAAACATTATTTATAATGAAAGCCTAAATATAATGCAGGAAAAAGAAATTTAAACTTTTCCATTTTCAGCTGCTCTACTACTAACTCAAACTCTAGTTTTAAAATCTCTTACTAAATTTTTCGTAATAACCCAAACATTTCTCAGTAGAAGGCAGTTCTTGAATTTAATTATCAGCACAGAAAATATGTAACACAGAAAATACATATGTTCAGAAATACAGAATTTTATTTGTTATAAACTGTTCCAAGAGTCCTCTTTGAATAATGTCATGTTTAATAGTGTCCTGGTGTAGCATGTTAAAACCATGCCAGTAACAATAAGTAAAGATAGTGCATGCATCTTCCCACAGCATTGTGCTTGCTGTGTCTAACAGAGTTATACTGGCAGCATAGTCCCAGAAATTTCCAGAATAATTGCTGAAACACCTGCATATGTCTGTGCATACCTCTATGCAGATACCTATCCCTAACCGCCAATACCATTATCTCCAGTGATAAACACTGGCTACTGTATGATCCCTAACTTTGTAGGGCTATAAAGACATTCTTTCAATGTTAAGAGAGACTTATTTCACCTCCTGTAACAGTATACCATTTTCCCAGAACTTTTATCAGAAAATTATTATGTTTTTAAAACCCATTATGAGTAGATAAATGAAACTGCTTTGGGTATCTTTCAGACATTTTTACATACCAGCGTTGTGTTCTTCCTATTATCAACACAGAGTTTCAGTTTACGATTCTCATTTGTTCCTGTCAAGTGATTCTAGAGAATAATGATATAGTGTAAGACTGTTTTACAAGAAAAAGGGATCTTTTCTTTCCATTTGAATCACGCTGTTTCCTTAATCTTCTGTGACTACTGAAGATATCACCAGTTGTTCCTGTTTCTCATCCAGTACCAATTGCTTTCTTGTGACAAAAGCCTGGAGCATCTCAATTTTATCTCATGATTTTTCTTCCTCATTAAAGACCTAGATTGTGAAAAAGTGTAATTCATGTACTTAATGCTAAATGAGTTTACATCTAAAACTAACAGGAGGAAAAGACATGCCAGCATCTCCTTTAGACTAATGTCTGCATTAATAAGCTGTTCAAAAGGATGAACAGAAAGAATGAATTCATTTTCCAGAGTTACTCGGAGAAAGTCATGGCAGTCTCTCCAAATATTAACTGGATCAGGCAACTTCTGTGTGATGTCTGTTGCAGCCGATTGCAGAGATAGCTTGTTACTGCAATCAATTTCAGTCAATCAACTTATTGTCATGTATGCATTTTCTTCTTTTTCCACATGAATGCAGATAAAATAATTAAAATATTCTCACACTGATAGATTTTATTAACTTATTGCTTTCATATAGTCATTCTCTTTTGAGAATACTGTAGAATGGAAGAGAATTAAGAAAGAAATGGCTACCTATTGCTTTTGTACATTTTTTTTTAATTGCCATATATACATTTTTTCCAGACCTCAGATTCCAAACTTATAAGATTACAGGTAGCATACAGGGGAAGAGAGGCCAAGATGTGGAATATATCTGTGTTTATACACATAAATACCTTTTTACAATGCAGTACCCAAAATCATGGCTCTTATTCATAGTAACAAGAATTCCTTATTCATCAAATTAATGCACACAATGCATATTTTGCTGTTGAAAATTTTCAAGAAATATCATTTTGGCTTTGGGAAATCAGAGTGCAATTCACATCAAAACTGGGGAAAAAAAAAAAAAATAATCTACATAGACACGTCTACCTGTCAGCAAAGCTGTACTCTGTCAATGGAGGACTTTTTCAGTTGCCTAAGAAATGTACTTTCAGTGCCTTAGAACATCTGAGGCACCTACATGGAGCTACCAAATATGGGAGACTCCTGTCTTTCTACAGCAACAACTGCTGGCCAGGTGGGACACCAGAGGGCCCAGATGCCCATCCCGAGTCAACTGAATTGTGCCCCAATGGTCTACTTTAAAAGCAGTCTTTGAACTCTTTTCCTATTTAATTTTTTTTTTTATCAGCTACAAACACAAGCACAGTATTTAACAAATATGCATACTGACAACTACACTGTTCCTCTGGTAAATAAGACGAAAATTGACGGGAAGATTATTTCTCAGAAATAACACTTCTGCAGATCAAGACCGAAGACAGTGTGTGTGATGTTTGAATGTTTCCAAAGTTTTAGCAGGTCTCAATAGGCTTAAATTGGGTTTGAAACTCCTTCAGAGTAAGTTAACAATCCACAGGAAGGATCTTATTTGCGCAGACAGTTGTACTGGTTGAGAGATATCTTGATATTTGAGATGAAGTTTCAGTAGGATCTTTATCCCTATGAAAAATCTGCATATGAGACGTCAAAAATATTTGTAACTTCCTTAGCCCCTGTAAATAGTAGTAGTTCTATTGGCACAATTTGTAACTAAGAGACAGATAAAAAACACAGTGTAGCTCAACCTGCCAAGACCAACTCAGGTTCTGAGGAGCAGTCTTCTGCTAACTACTAAATTTGTATTATCTTTTTAGAACTTTTTGCCAAATAAAAACATAATTGCTGGGGAAAAACAAATTAATCGTAGACATAGCTGTGACGTACGCTTGTAGTGAACTCATCCAAAGCTGTATTCCTACAGCTCCATTAGGTATTCCAAAACCTCATGGAGCTGCAATTTAAATGAAAACAGGATTTTGTATGCAGCCATAAAAATTATTTTAGTCTACTCACTTTTGCTGTTAATTAGGATTTTCTGCACACTGTGCAAAAAGACTCTTGAGTTCAGGCTCATCATTTACATAGCGAGCTGGAAGCTGCAGTGCTCATGGTAAAGAGACTGACCCTGAGTCAGAGATTATACCTGAAAATGACAGTACAATCAATAATCCTAATGATGGATAGATGAGAAGCAGATTTCACAGATGGCTGCAACTCTTGGATATTTGCATGAGGAGATGATTTCTGGATATGCACGGACCTTGAAGTAAGCCTGTCCGCCAAGAGTGAATGCAGCAAATCTCTGCTGGAAACATAGACTGGAAAAATGAGAAAAATGTTCTGCTCTTGTTCACCAGCTTAATGATGGGACTACAGGAAACACATGAATCAGCATGCATCTCCAAAAATTATTATCTGGCAATATAAGGTCTTCAATCAGTTTTGTATTCATCGCAGATAAAAGTATGGCATGCTCAAAGACATATGTGCAGGTGCCAAGTATATAAGCAACCTGAGACAAGAATTTACTGGCATGTTTAGGCACACTTGCATTTTTTGTTGGAATGGGGGACTGAATGGATTTGTTATTAGCATATTTTTGGACTCAGATGAGCAAACAATAACAATAGATGCTGGTTTTGTGTTAATGACTGAACTGGCTGCAAGTTAACCTATCATTTAGACATTAAAAAAAAAAAAAATCTGAATACAGATCCAGACAACAGTTGCCACAATTTACACGTACCTTCAAAATATTCCAAAGAATTCAGTAACCAATGTGTAAGAGACACTGTATAATCACAGCAACAATTCCAAGAAAAAGTGTTAATTATTCCCTGTATCTTAGATACATTACCACAAGAAACAACAATCCCAAAACTGAGAACAGTTTAGCAATCATTAGGGTTAAGTAGAAGACAACAGAGATACAGAGCACCATACGTACAGGGAGGGAAGAAGGCATCTTTTCTTTTCTTATAGATATTTGTCTTCACTTACAGGAATAAGAAAGCAATGACAGTGAGAATTCCCTTATCAACTATACATCCTTCCTTTATTACTCAAAGGCTAGTGTTTAAAAAAATACAACCTATTCCTATTCTCATGAAAAGAGTCTCTAAATTGGGATTAGAAAGGCAGGTGCAAACCGGACAAAGAGCAGAATCACACATATATCATAATTATACAGTGTTAAGAACCCAGTCACCCACCTTGATGGGTTACTGCAGACACTTCAGAAGTACAATGACTTCCCCTAAAAAGGCAGGTCTGATGAGACTGCTATTTTGCTCTCAGCCATCAGTCACATTTGCTGTTAAGAAGACAGCACATGCCAACAAAAGGGTATTATTAAAGAACAGAAAAAAAAAGACCTTTTTCCCATAAATGTATATGTTTTCCCTGAAGCCCTGTTAATTTACTTGTGGGGCGGGGAGTGAGGAAGTTTCACTGCTGGTCTGAGTGAAGTTGACTTTTCCTTTCTTTTGAGAAGGTAGAATTCAGTATTTCAGTAGCCTCAAGTTTGCTTGTTTAACCCTAAACACGCAATGCTCAATATTAAGGTGAAACCAACTATACTTTTTAAAATGTAGTATCTTTAATTGCATTTTCAATTTCTTAATGTATGTCCTTGCATTAGAATCCATAAAGATCTGTACAATACTATAGCATTGTCCTAGATTTCAAAGCAATGCATCAAGAACTGAAGCATGTCTACAATGCTTAACTTGAAATAATCTTTTGGAACAGGGAAAGTCCTTATTGATATCTTGGGTGAATCTTTGCAAAACTTGATTACAAAGTCCTGGTAATTCCACCTTTGAAACTGCAATGATGAAGGAGTCTACCTATCCCCCAAACTACAGCTTTTTTTCACCTTTTTTAGTGGTATTTAGACCAACTAGTACCACACAACATCATGACTATTAATGATGTTTCAGTTCAAAGGAGTAATAAGTGATCCAGACCATCTAAATTTTGTGCTGTAACTTTCTCTACATAGACTGAACAAGAAGAAAACTTTGAATGTTCTTGAATTAAAACACTACATTTGACAAGGTAATTTAACTAGGCTCCAGTAAAAGGCTATCTGAATACAGATATCCATTTGCAGTTGAACACAGCATCCATAGTATACAGCTGAACATAATGGTGGCCAAATTTTGTGTATCAAGTCACTATCTTGTTTCTGATAGAAAGAATGCTTATGAAAATACTGTAAAAAACAGGTCAAGGACTGACCCTTCCATCATTGGCAAGTTCTCTGACCTCTCTGTGCTTGAGACTAAGAGTCCTCCTAGCCTAGAAACTGCCTCTGAACCACCTCCACCTGATGGCTACCAGCAAACTCACAGTCCATCAATCTGAATGCTCTGCTTTGAGGTCCTTTATAACTGTGCTTGCTATACCATCCCGTGGCAATGAGTTTGACAGCTTAATCACTTAATAATTTGTTTTATTTTATTGCTGACTGATAATTTCACTGACTGCTATCACACAATGAGAATTGGTGAATAATGAGCCCATTTTCACCTTTTTTCATGCCACTCAATGTCATTGACTTCTGTCAGGTTACCTTTTAGCACCTCTTTTATAAGATGAAGAGCTGTAATCTGTTTGATCATCCGTTGAAGAAGGTATAGCATCTTCTTGACATATTTTCTGCCTTTCTCTGAATTGTTTAGCAACTAGTATCTTTTTTTTTAGATAGAATAACTGTAACTGCCTATGGTAATTCAAATTAACAGAATATCCACTTTTTTTCGTTACATAATTTTTTTTATATTGCTTTTGGTTCCTATTCTAATTCACAATACTCCATTTACTTTTCTGATCATCACTGAGCTGTGAACTCACATTTTCAGAACGCTATATAAAATAAGTCCAGTACTCCTCTTTGAGGATCCAATAGTATTCAAAACAAGCAGATGACAAAGGGCAAAGGCTAAAGCAAGGAGAAGTCACATAATATCTATTGAGAATGAAAGTTACATGCCCAGGAAATAATGCTGCTGTTTCAGTAGTAACTACCTTGATTAATTCACTATTATTCAACTAAAGCTCTCACCTTCCTACTAGCTTTCGTCTTCAAATAATTTACGAGTTCATTGAATAGTGTATGTTCCAGTATCTCTTACCCTAACACCTCACTGGCAATCTGTCTCATCTGGGGTTAAAAATAGCCATTTCTCTCTTCCCAAGTTTTTAAGTAACTATTTGCCTTTGAGAAAATCTTCTCTCCTAAAAATCAGGCTCTTTGAGAGTTTTGGAAATATTTTCATAACTTTGAGGAAATTCACTGATACTTCTCTTGCTTGTGTCCTTCATTTATGCCAGGAGGTAACCCAAAAAGTTATCTCCTAGGGCACTATTCCAGAACGGTCCATGTCATATTTTACGTAAAGGAATAGGTGGGTACGGTGCAGCTTTTGACAAATAGACTAGGAATATACGTAAGTGCCCTCTCATTGATAGCAAAGGAGACATCAATCTGATTTGGTAAAAGCAACTTGGAAAGCTCACTCCTTTAAATTTTAAAGCAGCTCTTTAAAAGCATACACTGTAGATATGTGATGGAGGAGGAGGGAAACAGCAGCAAGAAACAAAACCACCATTTGCAGAATAGAACTTTAAACAGAGAAAGTGGAAGCAATAGACAACAAGATGACAAAGGACTTCTGTAGGGAATTTGTATCTACAAGTAGTGCCTTGTTAGCATGAACTGATCCTCCAAAGTGATGAAACCCTAGCACAGAAAAAAAGTGCACAAAGTCCAGAACACCAAAAGATCAGGATTTTCACAATCAGTAGAGGAACTGGTAGGAGGGCTAAGATTAATCTTCCACTGCGATTCAAGAGGTTTTCAGAGTGTCTTCTGTTTTTTTAATCTTAAACACTCGTTTTTCCTGTCTATTATAGAATAACTGAAATAAAGATGCTCATAATCCTTCCTGATGATGCTGCTGACAATGTAAAGCAGAAAGTGAGTTTCATAAAACTGGCAAACGATTCATAAAGAAGTATGAGGTAGTTCTGCTCTGTCACTTAAAAGTGGAAACTCCCTCAGAGCATGTATTTTTTCACTTAAAAATCTATCATTTATTAAAAACATGAAATAGTCTTGAAAGAAAAGAAAAGAATCCTTCCTCCCCTGCAGAATGTCAAAATTGCTTTTCATAGCTCTTCAGATGTTTAAGAATCTGGGTGCTGAAGCCAAAGCATGAAGTACTGTACTAAAACTAGTCGTATATATTTTTATGATTGCAATGATACAGTTAGTCGCTACACACATCATATGAAGTGAGCCATATAGCTTGCACCACTGTTCAGGCAATAACAGAAATTACACTATTTCTCACCTTTCTTTCTGCAAACTAATGCTTTACAGTAGACTATCCTTTTCCTAAAGCAAAACTGTAAAAACACTCAAAGGAAATAATTTTTGGCAGGACAAACTGCTGAAGAAATTAACATTTCTTTTCTTTTAAAAAAATCTTCAACTGTATTTTGAATATTGTCCTGATTTCAGCAGGGATGGAGTTAATTTTCTTCTCAGTAGCTGGTGTGTTTTGGATTTTGTGTGTGAAGAATGTTGATAAAACACCCTGATGATACCAGTTGTTGTGAATGAGACCAAGGACACTGTCCTGCTTTCCAAGTCTCGCTAACGTGCAGATGCAGGAAGCTGGGAGAAAGACAAACAGAATAATTGATCCAAACTGGCCAAAGAGAGTATTCCATGCCATAAACGTCATGCTCAGTATGTAAGTGAGGGCTGGCCAGGGCGGGTATCTGCCTTCCTGGCACCCATCTCTCTCTCTCGTTCACTGGTATCATTCCCCCTGCCTTCCTGGCCCCCTTTTTTGCTGGCTGCTCGGTTTTGTTTCCGTGATCGCTGCTCGGGACGGGCTGTATTTGTCCGTGGGACATCGGGTGGTGAGAAAACATACATTGTTAATTTTGTATATTTTAATATACTCATATTCTGTTATTATGGTAGTTTTCTTTTGCTATTTTAGTAAACTGTCTTCATCTCAACCCACGAGTTTTCCTGCCTTCCCAGTTCTCTCCCCTATTCCCATTGGGAGGGTGAGCGACAAGCTGTGTGGTAACACAGGCTAAACCATCACAAATATATTAATACTTTTTTAAAAACGGCAAATTCAAATGATCTATGGTCTTTCTTTATAACACTTATTGGGATGGAGGAAAACTTCTACAATTTCCATTAGCTCATTCTACTTGCAAACATACAAATATCTGCTCTTTTGAAAAGCTGATGTATGCTCAACAACAAAATTGGCTTTGTATTTTTCTAGGCTTTTAAATTAAATTTTTTCTTTAAAATTCTAGAATCTCATTTTTAAAGAGATAGCCTGACTGCAAATATCTAGCTCTAAATATTTCCAAACTGGCTGATCTCCAATTTCTTCTATGGATGGAGTGCCCAATATACAGAATCACAGAATCATTCAGGTTGCAAAAGAACTTTAAGATCATATGTGACAAAATATAATTTTCCAGTTTGGCAAAAATAGTAGGAGGAAGTAAAATCCTGCAAGGAAAAAACCCTAACCAAAATAAGGTAGTTTCAAAAGAGATACGATTATTTTAAAAACCCAAACCAAACCAAAAACACAAACAAACTTGAAATCCTGTTGAATTAATCTGTAAGAGTCTGAGGAACCAGGTAAGCTAACTGATAAAAAGTTGATTTCACTGGTGATATATCCAAAACATCATGTTTTCTTGACAATAATTCTGCCCCCTTGCTTTTTGGTTTACTTAGTACACAATACTATCAAGAGTTGTCAGTTCTCATCAGCAATTCCTGAAGCTGATGTAAGAATAATTTACATGCTTTTTGGACTTCCTTAAACTCAAAATGCTGAAATGAAGCAACTGCTTCTCTGAACACCATTGATCTTGACTGAGACAAACCCCAGTCTATACAGTAAGCGTCCATAATTTGACTGATGGGGGAAAGTGAAGAAGAATACTGTCATGTGTTTGGTTAACCTGACCGAAAAGGAAGCCCCAATGTCTGAAAGAATAATCACTCAATGCTTAAGCAGCTGCCATCTGAATGAATTTACTATAAATGTTAGTTGGAGAATATGAAGCACCAGAAATATGTATGCTACAGTGCACATATAAGACACTATAATATGTATCATACACATATGCAGAAGTCATTCCCCAATCATAATGTTTTTTCTCCACCAATGCCCACTAGTTTCAGGTTGCTACAATAAATCTGATGGAATCACATTATGGGTGTCTATAACTGCCTCAAATAATTTTACAGAGTGATAGGAACAGGAGAGCATTCTTCACACTGACAAGACCATAATGGTTGTTAATTGCTTTGGTCAGCGCAAGATAACTGAAAGAACTTCCTGGGATGACCTGCATTAGCCAGTCAGGGAACTAAGGGAAGGAGGAGATCCCTCTGTCTATAAGGCTTAGTGAACTCAAACTCATCAGATGCCTGAAAAGATCCTGACAAGATCTCTTCACTTCCTTCTAGGTCCATGAAGAACATGGGTCGTCCAACAATAAACGTCCAAAGAGATGTAATAATATGATCTTGCACTTCAGCTGTGGCCAGTGCCAAGACACAGTAAATGGTTTTCTAAAAACTGAACCTTCTTTGTAAAGAATAGCAGACTTAAGAATCCAGCATCAGCTCAAATAAAAAGGAGGAGGTGGCAGGCCATCTATGGACTTCCGCAATGGCTGCTACCGTACTCACTTCAAAACTGGTTATAACCATCTTTCTCAATGATTTAGGAGAGTTTGTTCTTGAGAGTGGAGTGGGAGATGCGATTAAAATGTATTTAATGAATCAGATCATTCCATTTTGATTCTCTTTTCTTGGCATTTGATTCAAATACTTGCAGGTTTTGAAACTGTCACTAGGAAAAGACTGAGTATTTTTATCGATGTGCATGGCACCTCTGTGAAAAATAAATATTAAAAACACGAGTGTCTTCAAATCTCCTAGCAAAAATCTTAATGCAAAACTTCATAGCCTGAAGAAGGGTTGTGTCTAAAGAAATCAAGCTAAGGAAATAGTATTATGCTATGATTTTTCACATATTACATTTTTCAAAAATAATGTTGCAAATTAGGTTACGATTCCTCATTAACAAAGAAAATTTTGGGAAAATTGTCATATGCTTATGTAAAGAATTTCTTTGTTTCTGAAATAAAATAAATTCCTGGGTTTACCATAAACTTATGCATATGCTAATTTGGCATTTTTTTAATTAAGGGATGTGTTTGTTTTGTACGCATTCTAGAATTTCTTGAAACTTTTTCCTCAAAATTCCTGTTCTAAAAGCTATCTACTTTTCTACAACACAGAGAAAAATGTTTTTACCAGTAATTTTTTATTATAACAAAGACTAATGGTGTTCACTATACAAAATCAAAGATCTATACAAGATCAACTCTTAGAAAACAAATAGAAGCTATCTCTCCAAGTTTATACACACATGTTATGATGAAGTTTTCAGAAGCATTTATAATGTTAATCTTCAGAAATAGTGAATGCTTAATGCACAACCAGAAGTAAGCAATTTATTAGGCTTTTTTTTTTTTTTTTTTACAATATATTTTTACATATATTGCCATTTCCAAAAGTAATTTTTCAGTTTCAGGGGCTGATATGTGCTATATGACTTAAATCAACAGTATTACTGACAAATATATTAATTTGGAACATCACGGTGAATCTCTCCACTGAAGTGGCAAAAAAAGATAATTAGATGTTCAGTATCACTTGGTTACATCTAAACCTCCACATATTAGTAGAAAGCAGGTAAATTTAACATCAAATTTAACATAATGACAATTTGTGAAGAGACTTTAGATTGCTAAGATTTTCAAGGACACACACTCCTAACAGAAAACCATTTTTTAAACGCTATTTGTAGTTTTCTTCTGATGTTTTCATAAGTGTTGACCTTGCATGACCTTTAGAAATTACCTCAAACATAGCAGTTCATCAAACAGCTCAATAATTTGACATATTATTTCCCGTTATTTGATTAATAAAGTAACTTACTATCAATAATTGTCAGAAACTAGAAAGCAAAACTAGCACTTACATTACCTCGGTAACATTGTTGAGGTTTGTGAACAGCATTTTAGTTACAAATAGTATACATTATATGATGGCAAGGTACATTTCCTAGGAGTATTTTGACCTGATATTCAGAAAAAAGTATAGCGTAAACTATTGTATTGAAAAGAATTTCTAACTAGAGGCCTCAAGAACACCTTCTTTCCTTGAAAGCTGTGATGTCTTGTAACAAAACCTTCATAACAGAAATACATACTACTTCTGCTTCAGGCTTTATAACAGTTAACAAAATACACTAAGACTCTTATTTATATACTCATATAGTACTTATGGACTGAAATCTGTTGCATTGATTTTATTTTGAAAATAGGTTACAAAACCACAGTCAGAGAACCATTATTACCAATTCATCAACAAACTGGAAGACTTTCATAAGAGGGGCTCCTCCAGTCTGTCCTGATAGATATATTTATCACTCTATTAATAACTTAAATGATAGCATATACTTGTTAAATCTGAGCATGGGATTAGCCTAAGGAGAGCTAGAAGCCAGAGCTAGAAGTTCTGGTATACAGGACTAAAATTCAGAATAATCATGCTAAACTGAAGACTAGGAGAAATCTTCTCCTCATGCTAGGAGAAAATTAAGATGCAATTCAAGAAGGTAAATAGTTTGGCTAAGAATAATCAACAGACAAAATACAGGATAAGGACAAATAATATGTAGCTATTCTTCAAAACGGTATTTGGGTGGTTAGAGTTACCAAGAGGTGAAAGCAATCATCAATAGAATATTCTTGCACAAAAGACAACACACTGCCTTGAAGTGTAAACTGATCTTTACAGTTTATTCCCCTTTATTTTATGAATATTTCTTGTTGGTAAGGCTACAGCTTTATTTTTTATAGAGGGTACTCTACCTAAGGAATACAGAAGAACTGGAAGGAATTCAGCAAAAATATTAAATACCAGAGGTCTACAGAAGGTAACATAAAAGGAAAAAATAAAGAATTGGGAATCTTTCAGTTGAGAGGAGACTGAGTGAAGATGTAAAAGAAGACAGGGAAAACCACCCAGAATGGGCACACAAAGTGAAAGCTCACTCTGCTCATTCTGCATGAATACTACTTGTTTGTGGCAATCAGAAGGAATCCCTTCCCAAAAGCTAGCCCTCACTTTCTACAAATGTGTAATACGTACTGCTCAGTGCCTGGGTATTGAACTTGTAACTAAGATGGAATTTTCTCTAGTCAGTATTCCACTTCATATCAGTCTCTTGCTTCTACAGAAACACTCACTTCACCATGATTTTTACCTAATCTAACCACACAAGACAAGTTTAACAATGAAGCAACAAATTTTCTACTATGGTTGAAGAGAAGCCTTGAAGAGAAGGCTTTAAAGTACAGCAATACAAGGTTTGCAAACAGAACTACAACAAAAATGCTGTATATGCAAGCATAGTTTTCAGGTAAAAGCAAATACTTCAACCGTTTGTCCAGGTATACCTTTACCTCAAATCCTCAAGGTATGTATTATCTTCAAAATACGGGAATTTAGTTTTTACGGCAAAAGTTCATGTCCAAAAAAAATCCTCAATTCCCAAATTCTTTCTCTCCGCCCCCCCCCCCTTCACTAAATTTGCCACACTTCCATACCTTAATGGCATTTTATATGCCTTCCTTGCTCCACCTGGTCATTTTCATTGCTTAAGATTTCAAATGCTATAAAGAACATTTGTTTGACACACAGTTGCATTTAAGCTCCTGACTTCTAACACAAGCTCAGCTTTTGATTGCAATAATATGTCCAAATTGTATGTAGCTATCAGAACAGAAAATTATCAGCAAAGCATTTTGTTTCAGGATATTATAAGAAAGCAAAATTCCATACTCCACCTTCGCATAGCTTAAGCACTGCTGCATCAACGGTACTTTTGTGAGTTAAACTGAGATGCCAATATGAAGAAAATTAACTCAAATAGCTCAGAACTGAGCATTAAATCTACAGGCTAATTCAAATAATCTAAATCCAAATACTAAAACTGTACTCAAAATCTTAAATCAGACCCCACATCACTACATGAATTCCTTCTTACCTCTTAGTTACATTCTAGCAGTCATTTTACAAGCAATTTATTCACTTTCACAAAAAAAAAAGTTGAAAAGTTAGTCAATGACAGTTTAGAATGACATCTTCTTTTCATGCACTACACATGCTCACTCCTATGCAAACCAAGTTTTAACTGTCATGTTGTCAAGAAAAATGATAGTTCCCTCGTCATATCTATCTTTTTAAGGAAGTGAGATCCACAGAACGTTTTACAACAGAAAATTGTTTCACATGTTTAATAAAATCTGCCACTTGCATGAAAGTACAGAGAGATGTTACATTTGAAGCTGACATAAAAAAAAAAAAAAAAGAACTGAAAAACAGAACACAGAAAAATGGGAAGCATTTCAAGTTTTACACATGCCTATACTCCTCTTTCCTCAGCCCTCTCTCAGTTTAATGCACTATAAAAGTGCATTAATAAAAAAAAATAGCATAAAGTAGTCTCCAAGCTGCATTGTATCATTAACTGTGATAGACCTTATTTGGGAAGAAAACTGTTTGTTTATTAAGAAAAGTCTCAATTAGAAAATCACCATAATTATGGTGCCTTATCAATGTCCAATGAACAATCATCTGCAGTAATAGTCGTATGTTGCTCAATCTAGTATGTTTTTGAATACTCCCCTAAATTTGGTTCCAAATTTGTTATATTAGTAATAAACCCCCAAAACTCAAAGAGCTATACATGCTTTTCTGATCTAATGAAATTAAGCTTATTGCATTTAAGTTTTTTCTCTGGCTTTTGCAACAAACATTGTGGGATGGCCTTGGCACTTGAAAATCTGGAAGTAAAACAGAACTGCATCTGGCAATTCTTAAGGTAGATTCCCTCCAACTTAAACAAGGGAGGGACTGCAGAACATTCTCTATGAGGGGGACCTCACCTGATTTGAAATGACTTAAATCTTTTCACTCTCAAGGCAGTTTTTAATGTACACTTCTTTGTTTGGGTTGGTAAGGAAGGAGGCTTTTGAAGGCATAGATTTTTTTGTTTGTTTGTCTTTAAAGGTTGTTCAGTGTTGTTTTTTCACTTTGTAGCAAAGGTACCTAGAACCTCTGTGGAGCATCCTGTTCACTTTTTATTCCTTAAATGATTTTAGGACAACTAATAAAAAAAAAATATATGAATCTTACTGCCTTTTATGTAAACTATGAGCAAAGGGGGAAGAAAATAATTATGAAACATTTAAAGTGGGATTTAATCTCCAATAGCGTTAATGATAATCCACATATTTTATTAAAAGTTTATACTTAATCCACAAACGTTCAGTTAAAACGCCCCAGCAAAGTGTGATATGAAAAGAACAGCAGCGCAGTTATGCCATACAACATGAGATACTGAAGTCTCAGGTGCGCTGCTATGCATTTCTTTCTGGTAAGATTTTGTTTGTTTTCTTTTCCTAAACGTGTCTGCTTTGACACAAGAAGGTAAGAAAATTTCACAGAAGACTAAAATGTGATATTAAAGATGCCAATGTCATACCTCTACGGACAACTCAATCCCACCTCTCTGTAACGTACGCCAGAGAAGTTTGGGGAACTGCTGGCAGCCGCCCTCCCGCCACGCCAAGGGCGGCCGCCGCCCCCGCTGCCCACCCGCAGCAGCCCCGCAGCCCCTCCCCACGCACAGCT
>WHYT01013250.1:99361-130124 GCA_009806455.1 Tetrax tetrax
GCATATGTGACATCATCCTAGCCCTTGGAGAACTGAATTGATTTTTAACTCTTAGCCAACCTAATTTGAAGCACATATGGATGTGTAGGTTCATTGCTTCTGATGTTTGTGGATGGCAAGGGAAGGTCATGCTGCCTGACTGAGCTGTTGATGGCAGTTCATGAGTGGCTCCTGTCCCTCAAATGGAAAAAGATTGAGAAATGGGGTGAAATACACACTGTGATTAATGAAATACACACTGTGATTAATGAAGTAGGGATTACTGGTTTTACACTGAAGTGTGTCGTTGGAATATTTACTGCAGAAATAAGAGGAGGAAAAGCAGAACATCAAATTAATATCTTCATCCAGATTATCATTTATGTGTAGAGTAACCTCTTCATTGATTTCCTGCAACGTTTTTTGGCATGACCTACAACACTTTAAAACGTTTCTCTTTTTCAGTCAGAGTCTCATTCTGATCTCTTCCAGCCCCTTGTATCTCAGCTATTCTGGGACAATTGTAGTGAACTGTAGTGAACTTGTGTCTGGCACACGACTTGTGTTCTATGAGTGATGTATAATAATCAAGGTATTGTAGGCACAGACTGGCCAGGGTAGAGATTGAATTTAAAAAAAACTGAAAAGCTAGCCTACTTTAGTGTAGGACTGTGTAATCCATATCTTTCTCTTTGGTTTTCTCTCTTCATTATTCTTCCTGCCCTCTACTGTGCAGAATCTTCCTCCTTCTTCTGGCTCATCAATCCTTTTGCTTTACCAATGTCTAAAAATAATTTTAAATATTTTGTACGTATAGATATTTTCACAGAAGTTGTTACCAGAGATGTAGAGGATGATACTTAAGTAGCCATCTCTTGCATAAAAGTGGTGTGCCAGTCTGGACTTCCACATGCTGTTGTAGTGTTGGTGAAAATAATAATGGTCAATAGTAAATGTTTAGCTGGTTTATTCATAGGAGCTGGAAGGTCCCTGGGAGTTACCTGTGGAGCTGCTGCTCAGGACTGGTGAAATTTTTTTCCATAACAAGGAGAGATCAGCATTTTCAAGTTATTTCTGAAATTTGTTGTCCCTGTTTTTTTGGTGGTTGTTATAAAGCAGCTAAGATCTGTAGCTAACTGTGAAACCTTTTGTGAAAGGCAGCAATCAGAGGTGCTGTTTGCTGCCAGTTTGTATCGTAAGAAACCTCTTCTGCTCCCTTGAACTGTGTGTTTGAATTTGAGATAGTGTACTGCAAATTACTAGATAACACTAGCCAGTTAAAATCAGTGGAAAATTCAGTTGTTTTCTTAAAGAAAATAAAAAATTAAGAAAATACTCACTTTCTGTAATAAAAAAGTTGCTAGGGCTCAAATTAAATCCTTCTTGCAGAAAAGATTATACAGACCAAGAATGACATGCTGGCAAGTGAAACTAATTTAAGAACATTCAACTTACTAGAATATTGCAAGCTTCACACACGTATATATTTACTGTATATTTTCAGGTATAGCTTCATACCCTGCAGTTTCTCGTACTTATATACAAGCATATTTTTCCATGAGAAGCAAGTAATACTTTGTTTTCTTTAGCTTGTTTCAAAAACTATGTACTTGCTAACATACCATACTATATATGAATTTATACATAAAAAATATTATTTTAAAAATCATTGGTGCGAGTAAAATGTTCACAATATGTTTTAATCACTGGGACAGCAGTAGAATTTGATATGTTCATCACAGAGACTTAAAGGTAGTAATAACTTGCACGTAATAATCTGTTCCATAGAAAATAAAATATCATATTATTGATAGCAACTGTAAAATCCTTGAGGAAAACTCATTTATTTTGAGTGACTGTGTATTCACTTGTTTTTGAAGACATATTGCTTTTACAACGGAATAAGCAATGAGTGAGATATGAATGTAAAGACATTTGGTTTTGTAACGAACTGGCTAACATGTTAGAATAATAGAATGGTTTGGGTTGGAAGGGACCTTTAAAGGTCTTCTAGTCCAGCCTCCCTGCAATGAGCAGGGACATCTCCAACCAGATCAGGTTGCTCAGAGCCTCATCCAGCCTGGCCTTGAATGTTTCCAGGGATGGGGCATCCACCACCTCTCTGAGCAACCTGTGCCAGTGTTCCACCACCCTCACTGTAAAAAAAAATTGTTCCTTATATATTGAGTATTCACATATTTATCAGTAGGGTCTTTAGTTTCTGTCCCTCCCTTCTGCTGTTGTGTTTAGATTATAAGTTCTTAAAGACAAAGACTCCTTTTTGCTCTTTGTACAGCACCTAGTACAAAGTTGTTCTGGTTTCTGTCTAGGACTCACAGTAACTATGGTAATAAAATGATAATACTGATATTAGTCAGAATGGTAGCAGTATTTAGACTACTAGAAAATTATATGGAAAGCTGGAAGATACACAACCTCTGTCGTTCAAAGTTCTGTGACAAAAAAAAATACAGTTTTTGCTCATACTAGCAACATATTGCACACACATTTGTGTATTTTGATCTCTTCTAATAATCAAAAGGATGAGCATCTGAATTTATAATGAAAACATCCCTACTTTTCCAAGCATCAATTTGGTTTTGCAGCTCAGTAGTTATTGACAAAACCAAAGAAACAACAGACAGTTAGAAAATATAACTTGAACTGTCTTTCAGCTTTCATTTTTATTGTACTTGATGTCACAAATACACAAGTTATCATGGAGTCTTTCAAATATGATTTTAAGCTGTAATACTAAACACTAGACCCATCCATCTTGAGCACACTTTTGGCCTAAAGAAATAAGTTTTTCATCCTAGAAAAGCAGAAGGGAGCAAAATTTTCTTTTTTGTTCTATGGTTTACATTCAAACTGTAGCCATGTAAGCTACAAAAAAAACCCTGGTATCACCTCTGAAGAAGTCTCATCATTTTGAGTCCTCAGTGGATGCAGATGCCTAAGGCTTAGCCCTGAAGCGGGCACCTAAGCACCCGAGGCATGTAGAAATTCAGACATACTCCTCTTCGGTTTTCCTGTATTCCTCACACAGCATCTAGAATCCATGATTGTCTCTCAAAGTTGTTTAAGCTCTTTCTATAGCCTACAAAAAGGTAAGGGTATCACTTGAGCATTCTGGAGAATGTTTTTGGAGATTCCTGTCTACACCTGTTGAATCTACCGGCACTTAGGCAGTAATTTGAGGATTCGTTTGTAAGTAACTGAGATTTGCAGTTTTTTCTGGCACCTGCTCCACTGAGGGGCCCCAATGTGTAGGTCCTGGTTAAGTCCGAGGCTCCTTTTAGTGCAAACCTACTAGGTCCAACCAAGGGGAAGCCCAGACAGGATAGTTCCCTTGGTGTTCATTCCTGGCAGGCAGTATGGATAAGGACCATTCTTAATTGCATTCTCTCTGTCTAGGACAGTTTTTCCAAATTATCCCTTCAGACTTTGCATGCCTTCCTTGCTCCTTTTTTTCCCTTCATTCCTCTTGCTTTCCCCCCCCTCTTATTTTTGAACGTACATTTTCAAAGATTCTCTGCTTCAATGGAATTTTACTGTAATTAATTCAGACTACATATTTTGCTTGTCTTTTTATAACTTTTAGATCTGACCAATATGAATGCACTGTTGGCGGACCATACAGCAGTTTTCATTTCTACCACCTCTGTCCCAGTTTATGTTGCATTATTTTATTCTCAGTTGCTATTTTATCTTTTTTTTTCTCTATCTGTGGAGAAAGGTACAAACTAATTAGATTTTAAATGCTATATTGCAGTTCTAAATAAGGAAATGTTAATTAAAAATAACCTTTTATTATGACACATCTTGTTTACAGTAGGGCACTCATTGACTGTAAGCTAATTTTTTTATTTTTTTATTTTTTTTTAATTCTATCTGCTTAAAACAAAATCAGTAATACGGTATAGTTGGATAAGTGGTTTGGTAGTATCATGGTAAAGGTGGTTCAGAAGCATGAAAGTGTTTTTGTAAAGCAATTGTAGTAGGATGGCAATTGCTTGAAAAAATAATTGTCTCACAATGGTGTATGTTAAATAGTTTATTATATTTAAACTAGTTAAACAGAACAACTAAGACTTACTTGTCTTTTTTAAAAAAAATTGATTTATCTCCTCAACTTATTAGAATCTTTATTTCAGTA
This sequence comes from Tetrax tetrax, assembly GCA_009806455.1. Classification (NCBI taxonomy): domain Eukaryota; kingdom Metazoa; phylum Chordata; class Aves; order Otidiformes; family Otididae; genus Tetrax; species Tetrax tetrax. Next base: position 103,500 of record WHYT01013250.1, read on the forward strand.
GTTGTACAAAGAATATAAATCTCTGTTTAGAGATGTTGTAGTTATTGTAGCAGTGGTTGTAAACAAGCCATTTAACATCTTTCTGAAAACTGGATTTACAACATTGTTAACAAGTTTTTTTTTTTGTTTGGATTTTTTCTATCTAAATCGTAGTCTCATCTCTTACCAAATTGCGGCAGACATGCAGGTAGCATAACAATTTTATTTTAAAGCCTTTACTGTCAGCCTAACAATGTCCTACCAGGGCACTGTATAGGGAAATGTGAATCCTTTGAGGTCTTTATAATGATAATCAGTACTTTTGAAAATTATTTTGTGTCATTATTAAAATTTTAGCAAGAACGTCATACAGTCCTGAAGAGGAATCATTTTGTTTTGTTAACTCACTAATTCTTGTGTCGTCCAGAGGAATACATGCCCATTGTGTGTCTTTTAAACATACTAAGTAATGGGTAAAAGTAATGGTAATAGTAGATTTAGTGCGTCAGCTATGTTACTACATTGAAATGTTATTTTACATTGTTCTTTTACTGTGCAGTAGTAGGGCTGGAATTACTTTTACTATCATGTGATATATCCATCATAACATTTTAAGTTTAATTTATATTGTTATGTGCAGCCTTGTTTCACTTACTTTTTACTTTTAAGAATATAGATAACACATGTCCCTGTGAGGAGCACAAGGAAAGTAAATGAAAATAAAGAAACCAAATATTGTTCATTATGACAATCAATTAATACATAGTAGCACTAGCATGAACATGCCATGAATTCTGCCTTATTTGTAGGCTGTTAGGAATGTATACCACTCACTTCAGCTGTTGTACTGAATGTATTCAGTCATGTAAATGGTGAAATTTTTACAGAGTGGACCATTAGTTTATGTACAGTAATGCATAGAGAAGTTCCTCGATGGTACCTAAAGATAAAACCATTTCAAATACTTTATGAGAATCAGGATAGGATTCATTACAAGTGCGTCAGGTCTTATGCCACAGTCTCGTATGTGGAATAGTGATGTGCCATCTGTCCTGTGCCATTGTTTCTGTCCTCACTAAAACAAGAAAAATCTGGACTGCTACGAAATCCTCATACAATTTGGAGTCTTTCAGAATTGCCTATACCTAACTAAATCAAATTTAATCTTTTTAATCTAGAGGCTACACTGATATTTAGAGATGTATTCTTCCATAAGAGGTGAGTGATGCAGTACACTCCAAATTTTCCCTTATGTGCTCATAGAATAATTTATACTGTAACTTCTTAAAGAAGTTCAGATAGATTCCAGTATGACAGATCACTTACGACTTGTAAGAAAATATAGTAGCTTGAGAGCCCTCAGTCTTGTGTTACCGCTGTTATGAAACACAATAAAAAGACACTGAAAAAGAAGGAATTGTAGCAAATGGCAGCCAGAATAAAATATCTACTTTAGAATTGCAGCTACCTCTGCAAAATTAAAGCCTAGTTCCAGGAAAATACAAGAATTTTTAGTAACAGTAATTGAAATGAAATAGTCATGAAGAAAGCCACTATTAAATCACAGAATTCCTTAGAATATTTTCTTTTTTTTTTTTTAAAGTATCTCAGCCTAAATAGTGCATTTTTCTTGAAGTGGCAGGAACATAATAAAAAAGGTAAGAGTTACTTACATAGGCATAAAGTGGGAAAAATGTTCCAAAATCTACTATAAACTCCTGCTGCTCCCAATTCTGCTTCAGCTTTTCAACCTTCAGTGTTACGAAAGGTATAAATGTAGTTCCTCATTAAATTTTATTTGTAGGATCTGCATTTCCACTACGAAGTTTGTGAGCACATTAGTTTCATTCTTTAGAGCTGGTGAAGAGTGAAGGAAAGAAAATTTAGATATCCTTCCGTGGACAGTGTTTCTTAGCTCTCTGCTTAACCTATTTCTTATTTTGTATTTTTATGGGAATCCTATCTTCGATGGTACATTATGTATCACTTAGATACCTAATGCAAGTTCCTGTATTTCATACTGGAAACTAGAGTCTCCATTAGCTGTGAGGATTAGCTGAAATCCTATGCATTCTAGTGGGAATTAAATATATCTATATCTGAAACTGCGTGCTTAAAATTACCTTCATAGAATCATAGAGTGGTTCAGGTAGAAAAGGAGCTTTAGAGGTCATTTTAGTCTGTTCTCTGCTTAAACCAGGTCTAATTAGGTCAAGTTGCTCCAGACCATGTCAAGCTGGGTCTTGAACACCTCCAAGCCTCTATATGACCTCTCTGGGCAACCTGTTCCTAGATTGAATAATCTGCAGGGTCATTTTTTTCCCTAATATCAGAATTTCCTGTGTTCCAGTCTGTGTCTGTTTCATCTCATCTTATTCCTGTGCACCTCCAAGAAGAGTCTTGACTCCATCTTTTCTGTATCTGCTGATCAGTTCAACTTTATTTGCATAAACACATTATGGGATATATCCCTAAGGGATGAGAGAGCCAACTGTCCCATTTTTTCTGTAAGATGTTGGGAGAAACAGAGCAACCACTTTTCCTTTGTATCTTTAGTAGAAGTACTCAGAGTATTCTGTGCAGACCTTCCATGTTGGGTCCTTTGAGCTCCTCGATCTATTTTGCTTCAGCTCAGGTGGGACCTTGGCACTGAACTGTTGAAGCCGAGTTGTTCTGAGTACATGTAGGTGCAGAACTGTTGGTGACTAGAGAGCTTTGCATCAAATCAGGAACCCTGTAAGATCAGGTGTGCCAGAGAAAAATTTTTGTTAGTCACAGTTTTGTTTTAGGTGCCTAATACCCATGCGTATGCTGTTTAAGAGTCGTGTCAATTGGCTATCTGTAGGGTCCGGTGTTCTTTGATACCCTATGGGTATCTTAACCTGGCACTCAGCTTCCCCTCCAGCGGTGTGCATCTTCCTTCCATGTCCTTTGTCGTTTTGCCAGCCCCATGTGGATTTCTTGGACAACTTAAGACATCTCAAATAGCATTAGACACTTGTATGCAGGCATATGCTTATCCCCATGACTTGTTTTTTGCTCCTGTTCTGAGGGTGGGATTCAGTTTGAGATTAAGAAACCTTCAAGTGCCCATATATATCTAACTGAACTAATGGTTCGAGCAGCCGTTATCATCACTGGGGATCTGGGACTTGATTCCTTTGTTTGCAGAACTGAGTGAGCGTGATGTGCTCTAACATATCCAAGACAGCCATGGGATCTAACAGGTGAGAGATAGAGTTTGTGGGAAACAACTGCCCTTTTGGTGCAGGAGCTGGAGGCCAGTTAAAACACCCTGTAGGATCTCAAATTGCAATAACTGTTTCCTAGCTAGCTGAAAATGTGTTACATGCTTAGTTATAGAATCATAGAATAGTTTGGGTTGGAAGGGACCTTTAAAGGTCATCTAGTCCAACCCCCTGCAAGGAGCGGGGACATCTCAACCAGATCAGGTTGCTCAGGGCCCCGTCCAACCTGGCCTTGAATGTTTCCAGGGATGGGGCATCTTTCTTTCCTTCAGGACATGTCATGGAAAGTTTTTGCCCTTCCTGCTGCTTCTGCTTCACTGTACAGCAGACCCTGCTGTCACCATTCAGTTATCACTTAATTGAAAATTGGCTTGATTATGAGTTGCATGCTTTATTAAAATCAATTTAAACATAAATTGCAGTTCAATAACAATGATGTCATTCAATGTTATTAGCAAAGATGCTATGCTTTTTACATACTACACTGATGCTTATTTCAAACCAGTGGATAAATATTTCATTAAATATTTTATAAAAATATAAAGAAAAGTACGACTCCTTCCTTACATCCAGTTTTTGTAGCACATTAAATGTGCTTTGCAGACTTTTTCTGCAGTTTTGTTAGGTGCAGTTGCTTCTTGGTTTCCTAGCTTCCTTTTAATCATCTTCCTTTGAAGTTACAAATACATATATATAATGCATCTACTTATATATATATATTTTTCTTTCACAGTGTATACAACAATAAATCATCTCATTAAGTAATTTTAGGGGTACATAATGAGCATCTTTGGTATATAAACTTTATTGTATATATGAGCTGAAATCTTCATAACTATCCTTGAAAGTATTTTTTTACTAGTGGGATTAATTATATATCTCACAGATGCCTGTCATGCACTCTGTTTACACTATAGGGAAATGAAATAGGATAGTTAATTTTCTTTTATTCTGTTAAAATGCCAAGGTTTAATTAAACTGCTTCAGCTTAAGTATTGCACAGCTACTTTCAGCTGTCATGAAGCATACTAGAAATTGATTTGCCATTCCCTACATGCCCAAGAAGGCATTCAGCAGGCATTGTAATTTCACTCAAAATTGTTTTTATTAATTATAGCTGCTCTCCGATTTCTAAAATTTGTATGAGAAACAGACGGTGTTAAACTAAGTTGCATCCATATGTTCAGGGAGTAAAAACAATGCAGATGTCAAATATCTGAAATTTACATTCAGTTTTGAATTAACAGCTGGGTTTTGCCTTTATATAAGATTTTTTATAATACTGAAATTTCATGCATTTTTAACGATTTTACGTAATTATTTCAGTTATACAATAACAATTGGGCAGTGTCATGAATTAGCAAGACAATTGCAAAGTAATAAAGCCATCATTTTTACAATTATGAGAAATAAAAACACAGCAGCAGACAATTAAAACTAACCACTTGCTTGAAACAATACGTATTTATATGTAATATATTGTAGCCCTGATACAGAAGATTTTTTAAAATGTTGGCAAAAGTGACATTAAGGTTGCTTACTTCAAGCACTCCATGCCCAGACTTCAGTGATCTGAGAAAAACAGCAACCGTTCTGAACAAGAGAATGCAGCAACTACTGAATCTGCATTTCCATTAAAAAAAAAAAAAGCACAAAGCCAAAACGTAGATACATAAGGAGGCCTTTAGTGTTCTTTTTAAACGCTCAGGGAGAACCGGTGTTAACAAAATCCTTTTTCCTCTACCACCATATTGTGTGGGCTCTCTGAGTTTCTAGTGAAAGCTCTAGGTAAGTCTGTACACAGCCTGCTTTCAGCATGCACAGAACTGCCTAGAGTTTGGCAATATTGAGGTAAGTATCAGCTTCTGCAGTAATGAAAATGTAATGATTTCACATGAAACGTAGCAATTTGCATAGGAATAATTGCATAACAGGAATAATAGTAATAACGATAACTAGTACTGTCTGCATGGGGCTTGCTCCCTAGGTTGGGATCCTATATTACCCCCATTATTGGGATTTCATTTTTGATCCAACCTTCCCGTTTTCCGTTCCCTAAGGGTAGCCGAAGACTTTGTTTTCTGTGGCTGTGATTAACATGGGGTCATAAAAATTCTGAAATTTTTAGTTGAGGTACTGATGGCTCTTGATCCTAACCTATAAATTAACTATGGATGAAATGTTTTCCTGAGTGGGAGATTGGGGTTCAGATACCTGATTCAAATTAGGTGGAAGCTGATCTGGAACTGTTACCCAGCCAATTCCCTTCAGCCCAGTTAGAGACATCTAATTCTTTTTGAGAGGCTGAGCCTGGATTTCCTTCACTGTTTGTAGTTTGTGCTGCCTAACTTAGTTTGTCTCTTGCTTGTCATGCAAGCAGATCTTTCCTCTTGACTACCCCTTCTTTGCCAAAGTATTAAGCAACTAATCTGAGAATGTGGTTTACAACTAGCAACAACTTATTGATTGAGCATTGAGCTTTCATGCACCTCCCATCAGGGTACGTGCATGAGGTGAGAGTGCATACCTCTGAGAGTGATATGAGTGACTGCAAATGATATAAAAAAATAACATGATGACAATCTTATAAAAACATGGGAACTGAACAAATTAATTTCAACAAACTGAATGTAGATATAATTCATTATATTCACTTAAAAAAAAAAAAGTAAACCAAATCTTTAGAGACTACAGTAATAGACAATTTTATAGTATTTCAATAAAATTAAGGGAATTAATCCAACACATTCAATGTGTGGCCTCCACCAAAATTTTTTTTTGTATAGATATCGAGCTATTACAACTGTCACAATTGCATAGACATTGTTGTATAATATTTTTATTTGGAGAACCAAGTGGCATAAGTGGTTCTAAATATCCAGTATCATTTTGGGAGGAGGATTGGGAGGTAGATTGTCATGTGGTGTAAACTGGCATGGATCCTTTCCTCTTATTGGATGTGAAGCTGATGAGCGTCTGGGCTGTAGACTTTAGAGAGTTAAATCAGGAAGAAAAACTTTACTTTCGTGCACATCCATCAAACACTTCATTGATATTTCATTAAAAATAAGAAACTTCAGCTGACATAACACACCTTAAGTTCTCCAAGTTAAATTCTCATCATAGTTGTGTTGTTTCTGGAACAGTAGAGATTCTTGCATTTTAATTTGCCAAGGTTTATCTACCACACTTGGTTTATTTTAAAAGCACACACTGTGAAGCTGAAAATGCTTTTCTGGGAGATTACCTTCACTTTTTGCCCTTGTGTCAACTGTCATCTGCCTCGGATACAGTAAGTGACATTATTTCATACTCGTTCATGCAAGGATGCACTTAATAGGCTCCCAGGAAAGGTGATCATTAGTTGATTGCCTGTGGATAACTCTCTCAGGTTTATTTCTTCATTTCAGCAAGGAATGGAAGCTGCCACACATCAGTCTGCAGATTTATGAGTACAACTTTCATTGGCAGGGGGAAACACCCATGCAATGATAAAATAGCCAGTGCAAAATGTTCAGCTGATGGTACCTTCAATAACATATGAGTATTCATAGATCAACCCATACTTAAAATAAGAAGAGAGGCACTGGAGAAGAAAGCATTGGACAGAGTCATTTAGTAGCCAACTTAAGCAATAAAGCTAGAGGTAGTTCCAAAGTTGTAAGCAACTAGTGTTTAATATCTCTTAAGGAGCTAAATGCCGTTGAAGAGAGAAAAGTCTTTTAATTGAGTTATGAATAAGGAGGCAGGGAAAGATTATAATGATGAGGAAAAGAGTGCAAGTGCATTGAGGTAAATAAATAGAAAGTATTAATCAAAATGTAAGACTCTTTTGTGGACAAGTAACAAATTTCAAAAAACAGCTTTAGAATGAAATTTTCATTTTTAGAATGAAAATATCATCCCCTAATAGAATGCAAGTGATTTAATTAATATTTCCTTTCCGTATTTTCGTAAGTAGCTAATGAAATAATATAATACAATGGCCAGTGGATTATATCTACATTGTTTTAACTATTAGAAACATTAGTAATGTTTTTTTTTTTGTATGCCTGTTTTTTTAAAACTGAAGGAATTGCACAAAAGCATGTGGTTTATTTATTGGTGCTTTTTATTATTTGCACAGGTCCTTCTGATATTAAAAAAAACCAATAGTTTTTCCTACAGTTAAGGTAGGAAAGTTTCCTAATAATGGTCTGTAAGATCCATGTTCTCAGTATCATTCACATAACAAATGTCTCAAGAATGTCTGTAGTTTTGGACGACTGTCCAGATGGTCTAAAAGAGTGAAAAAAAATTCCTTTTATTTTGCTTGATGATCAGTATTTTAGGAACATAATCAAATAGAACATGTAAACTTTCTTGTAAGGAGGGTCTGTCCAGATTACCTAGTTTGCAAAGAAGTAAAACATACAAGTGATAACATAAGGCACTCACAAGATAAAAGCATCTATAAAATATGAAAAAAGAAACAGCTAGATCTAACAACAATTTTAGGAAGGATGGTTTTTTAAGATATATTAGAAAACTGGCTGGCAGGATTCAGTAATTTTTTTAGAAATTTGTTGTCAAAATTCCATGGGAAATTTCTAATATTTGGGAGAGGAAGGCCTGCCTCAGAAATTGTTCTTTTCAATCAATGTTCAGCAAAAATTTGTTAAAACCTTTAACCAAGTGTAAATTATTTTAAAACAAGTGGGTAGAGGGACAGTATTGTTGGTGCTGTGACGAGCAAAGATGCCTTGCTTTTTCAGTCTCCTTTCACTGCTAGCAGCCCTGTGTCACACACGCAGCTGTTCTTAATCAGCCCTGCTGCCTGTCAGTGGAGAGGGATGTAAGTGCCTGTCACCTACGTGTTCCTGATGCTTCTCTGCCTTAACAGGATTTGTGAGTGTATTTGTAGAGAAAAGCAAATAGATTTAGTCTCACATAAGAGATATTAGGAGCAATGTATTGCCTCCAGACTCTTACGAATCCGTCCTAGAAGTTTCCTTGTGCGTATTTCAGTTTATCTTTCGATTTCAATATACATTTATTATTTCTTACTGCTTTGCATAGATATTTTTACTGGTTAAAAGAATGGTTTTATCAGGTTGCTGATACAATCACGGGAATTGAAATTAATTTGAGTTGAGCAGAAAGATAACATTCCTGTTTCTTTGATGACTGAGATGGAATGAAGTAGCAATAAAAGGGGTGAAAGCAGCACATAAGCTAGTCTGTAGATGTGTGTGATGTAGTCAGTCATTTCAGAGTGAGTAGCAAATTACAGAAATGTAATTTTAACGTTTTTTACTGCGTTGTTAGTTTGAAATTTTGCTATGACTCAGCACAACAATTGCTTGTGGAACTAAACTAAATAGTGCATTTTTCTTGAAGTGGCAGAATTAGTTGCTCCTTTGTGTAATTAATATCCCTCTCCATTGACTATAGAGGGGGCCTGGACTACGTAGAGGTCTTGAATAAGGCTAGATGAATAAACGGGGATAAAATGAAGAAACATGAATCCTAAGCAGTGTATTAAAAAAAAAAAATAATTGTTTCTACTGACGATATTTGAAGAAGCAAAATCTTTTTATGCGGTGTAAAGTTTGCACACGTTACCATATGACTACGTAACATGTCCATGACATAACTCTGGTATGTTTACTTGCAGAGGTGGTCCCACTGATTCACTGATGTTATAGGGCTACTTAGGTATCACAAAAAAATAATCCGAGTTACAATATTTTGAGGTCTTCTATCATGCACATTCCCACCAAGAAAAAGTCGGGGGGGACTAGGGGGAGCAGGATTACTACTGTTATAGTGTTATTTGGTACAAACAGTATTGCAGCGTTACTAGCTCTAGGGACACATTGCAACCCTACTAGTTTCACATCTTCTCATGATTGAACAGGGGAGCTCTTGCACAGATAAAATTGTTCCACATATGCCTTGTCCGGTAATTTGGACGTTCGGATTAATGGTTGAAGAGAGCAGGGAGGGTACTCTGTTTCAGCTCGATACAGTTATCCTGAAGAAGGTATATCATGAGGATTATCCTGACAGATGCTCCATCTCATTAATTGTAACAATCTAATTAAATGCATGCAGTAAGAGCAGACTCACAGTTAAATGATCACATAGTAACTCTCATGCCTGTACAATCTCTCTTTGGAGTTGGGTCCAAGTTAATGATGAGAGTTGTGAAGTGTTGATGCACAGTGCAGTGCAGTCGTATCCTGTTTTCCCAAACCTCATCTTTCTCTTAGCGTTAGTTTCAGTTGGATATCATTGATGTGTTAGTTTCAGTTGGATATCATTGATGTGTCTCACCAAACGTCATCACGGAAGCATGCTGCCACCTGGCTGCTGTTGTGAGACTAGATTAATTTTAAAATGAACTTTAATTTATTATGAAAAGGAGTATCTGACTGATTACTGAACTTCATGGCCTCAGAGATGCTGTTTTATGCACAGCTCTTCTATCGCAAGGTTCCTAATGGAACACTGAACACTCCTCTGCATCACAGTACCTTCTGAGATGTAATGACGCCAATCAATGCCAACATCCTAATTTCATTTCAGCTTTCCTCTGATTAATGCTTGTGTAATAATTATCTTATGGCAAAGGTCTCCATGTAGCAGACTTTATTTGCTTCCCTATATTTAATGAAAGTCATGTAGCTTTTGCTGATATCTTGTCCTTTATCATTTGGAATTTATACAAGTAATAGCGCATAATATGGCAGAACAGACTGACATATGGATCACAGAATAACAGAATAAAAGAACAATGGCCTATTTCTGGAGAATACAGAGGTCACCTGGTCTTCGCATTTATACTTCAAGTAATGGAGAAAATAGATTAGCCTATGTTGAGGATTTGACATGTAGTGAATGAAAAATATAAAATGAGATTAGTAGGTCACACAAATTGAATACAACATATTTGCTTGATGAAGAGTAATATGTTTTCATGCTTTTCTCACACTTAAAATTCCAGGCTTTAATCTTGGTTTGCACTGTGGAGGGGCCAGTTAGGGAACAAATTCATAATTGATATGATGGTTTTTTTCAATTTTCATTAAATGGAACTGGGAGTAACAGACCTCATTATTTGGAAAAGGGGATATTAAGTCATTTGGATGCACAGATCTGTCCTAGTTTTTAAAATTGTTCTGGATTTATACAGGGTAACTGATTAAAGAGTGCACAGATCATAGGTTGCAGCTATAAGATGGGGAGCTTGCTGTTTGGTAGAGGTGCGTGTAGTCTCCCAAATGACAGATACAATGATTAGGTAAAAGGAACAGGATCAATCTTGTAGGAAAGGAGGCAATGTAAGTTATGCAAAGAGCAACTGATTAATGTAAATACATTGTAAGTAAATGATTGATTAATAGGCATGACTAATACACGAATTAAGTAATTTTTCAGCAGCAAACACTATGGTCTCACATTTTAAAACTGTGTATAATCACAGTGATTATGCATGCAAATCAGATAATGACACATACAAGTAGCCACTTAGATGCACAACTGGCCATTTGCATATAAATTTGCATGCAATCACATTATAGGCTCATTAAGTACAGAACTTTGATTAATTTTGGGGGCACTGTCATTCTTTGAATGAGGTAGATCCTCAGAGAAAAGTAATAGATGACTGTACCATTAAATAAGGCTCCTAAGCACTTGAAAACAAATTTAAAGTTACACAGTCAAACCTAAATTCTAACATTTTCTGATCTCTGCATGCTTAGTTTTGCAGCTTTAATATGTTGGGGGTTTTTAACATTGCTTTTAAACTGTGTAATTAGCTTTGAGGCTGAGCCATACATACAAGCATTAATTTTTATATTGAAATAGATTTTTAAGGTGAGGTCACTGTCCTTGTGATTTTGAAGCCTAATGTTATTCAGGCAACTGTGACCAGATTAAGTAAATGTTAACTCATTTTCAAAAAGGGTGGCCTTTTTGGAAGCACATAAGTAACTTTGAAGCCTGTCCCATTTTCACAAAGTGACTTAGTCATTTTGAATCTAAGTCCGAGAGACTGTTGTTGGAGTTAAGACTCTTGAATCACCTGCATGTTGCTGGATATCCAATCAAAATCCCTTTGTTTCTAAATGTCCAAGGAGCATATTTTAATAGTTGTATAATTACCTAAAATATTTATGGGTGATCAATGATAATTTAGTGGGTTTTGTTATTTGACATGTTAATTGCTTATGGCTACCTCTGTCTCTATCTAAATGTCTTTGCAAATCTGGCCTTAAATCACTTTTGGAAAAATTATGGCTTAAAATTCCAATTAACTTAGGTACTTTACAATGTTGACTCAATATATTTACTCTCCAGATTTTAGCACTTTTCATCAACCATCCATCACAGAAATAAATAACAAATTAGTTTGAAATCTTGATCTTTAATCCTCACTGTAACTGTTGTAGCATGAAGACTTATGAGGGGAAACCTGGAGAACTGAGATCTGAGTTTCTAATTGATTTTTCTTTAATCCATAAATATTCCCCATTGCCTGTGATTTTAAAATGTTATTGTAAAATGTAAAGTGTCATTGAAGAAGAATACTCCCTAGGTTCTCAAAAATAGCTGCAAGTCCCACAAACAATAATCTGTTGTTTAATTAAGTACCACTTTCACTTTTAAAGTACTTTTATGAGAGATTTTATTTTCTCCTATGCTTGTGGTAAAATTTGTGAGTCTACAGTAAAAGTGGAAATCTGTGAGATTTCTGCGGGTGCCTGGAACTATTAGGTTTAGTGTCATGTCAGTTTGGATATTCCTGCCTCAATTAACAATTAGAAGGGGCTATTGGATCAATAGTCTATCAGGGTTCACAGCAGTGATATATAATGTCTGAAACTCAGTGAACCTTAATCCCTCTTTGCCAGCTGTTGCTCTTGAATAGCCTTCAAAAAGAACATCACATTTTGAATCAGAAAAGACATCTTTGTTACTTTTAAACGATGGAATAAGACTGAGAAGCATAGAACTAATTGGTTGCATGAACTTTGTCTGTAAGTTTATTTCTGATGAACTTCACTCCTTTTCACAAAGGAGAAAACACCCCTTTGTTTTAGGGCATGAAATATTCAGTTAGACCATGTAGTCTGGCTTTATTTTAAAGTTGTGAGTGCTTTTGAAAGGAGGGCAGTGTTTGTAAATAACACTGAGTCACAGAACAGGTGAGGTTGAAAGGGACCTCTGGAGATCATCTAGCCCAACAAGGGCCAGCTAGAGCAGGTTGCTCAGGGCCATCTGAAGTCAAGTTTTGATTATTTCCAAGGATGGAGCCTCCACAAGCATGCTGGGCAACCTGTGCCGGTACCTGACCATATTCATAATAAAAAAGCTTCTTTATTTGATTTGTGCCCATCACCTCGTCCTGTCCCTATGCATCACTAAGAAGAGTCTGCCTCTCTCTCGTTTACTACCCCCTATCGAGTCTTTATAAACATGGACAAGATTCCCCATGAACATTCTCTTCTCAAGGCTAAATGGCCTCTCTCAGTCACTTGTATGTCAGACGCTTCAATCGCCTCTGTGGCCCTTCACTGGACTCACTCCAGTACAGCCATGTCTTGTACTGGAGAGCCCAGCAGTGGACACAGCACTGCAGAGGTGATCTTACCAGTGCTAAACAGAGGGAAGAATCACCTCCCTCTACTTGCTGGCAGGTTTCTCCATGATGGCAGCAAGGATGTTCCTGGTCTTCTTTGATGCAAGGATGTGTTACTGGCCCGATTCTCCTGCCTGTTTAGGTCCCTTTGAATAGCAGGACAACAACCCCACCTCCCAGTTTTATGTCTGAGGGTGCACTCCGTCCTGATGTCCAGCTCATTAATGAAGTTGTTAAACACTATTGACTCAGTACCAGCCCCTGGGGTACTCCACTAGTGGCTGGCCTCCAGCTGGATTTCTTTCTGGCTGGCAGTTTAGCCAGTTTTCAGGCCACTTTGTTGTCTGCTTACCTATCCTTCATCAATTTGTCCATGAGGGTGTTATGGGATACAGCATCGAAATGCTTGCTGAAGTCAAGGTAAACAATATCCAATGCTCTCCCCTTGTCCACCAAGAGTAATTTTATGATAGAATGCTGTCAGATTGTAAATCCATACTGACTACTCCCAGTCACCATCTTAACCTCTCACATGTCCAGAAATGCCTTCCAGAAGTACTCGATCCATCACTTTTCCAGGGATTTGAGGTAGGGCTGACTGGCCTGTAGTTCCTGACCTTCTCGCCTTCTCCTTTTTTCCAGTCCTCAGGAGTCTTCTACAAGCACCATAACCTTTCAAAGGTGGTCTTGCAATCATAGAATTTTCACATGTTGTTTTTCACTGCTCCTTCCTCTTCAGGGGAAGAAGTCTTCACATTCCTTCCCTGCTCCAGTGTGGAGTCCCTCCCACAGGCTACAAATCTTCTCAAACTGCTTGTAATTATTTGTAAGTATTGGAGGAATGTTACCTGTAACAGAAAGTGTCTGTTCTTGAGGGCAGAAAATACGGTATATGTAGTACTTAGATTGTAGTTTGGCTGATTCCTGGAAGACTTGTGGTGAAATCATATAGCAGGAATACTGAAAAAAAATAGTAATAAACTAGGGGAATAAATGCTGTGTTGGAATTAAACATTATTGTTGGAAATTACTTTTAAGCTTATAGTAATTAATTTTATCCCCATGTGCAGTATAAGAAGGAAATATCTGAGGCTTTTAAAGGAGACATAAAGGTTATTTTACTTCTCATGGTTATCAGTCCTCAATAGAAAACAAATGGGAATCACTTGGTGCAAAAATCAATATTTAAAATATGTTTCATTTTGTGGTAAATAGAGCAAAGCATGTATGATAAACAAGACCTCTTCTTTTTTAAGCTCTTCAGAACAAGATTGTATATATATTTAAGGTGATATGAGACCTTGAATATTTTAATGGAAAAATAGAAACAAAAAATAATAGTAGTAATTAATATTAAACATCCATGTTAAAGCATGAACCTAAGAAAATATTGAAAACTCTGCAGTTATCTCCTCCAACCCATTTCCCTGTGCTACACATAGATTCCTACATTCAATATGTAAACTACATTTATTTATATCTTTTTTGCTTTTTTGTTCCAATAACATATGAAGCTCATTTTTCCTTTCCTATGTGTACAGGACTCATACATTCCTGAAGCATTATGATAGTTTCTGAATTTATTTAAATTATAAGGTTTTATTTAAAAGTATCCATTGTATAATAACAACTAATTTGCATTAATATAACGAGTTATTTAGTCTAAATTATTCTTGTGAGAGTAGCTATGAACGTTATTTTGAAGGATTTATTTTCCACTTATGAGTTTTTGTCTTAATGAGGATTACATCCTCAAAGGAGAGCAAGTAATTGATAAAAATAGTTTTTTGCCTTTCAATAATATTTTTACTCCCATTATCTTGTTCTAGAATAACATATTAAATCTTTACAATTTGAGACAATGAAATAATAATAATCCCTAAATCCTTACTGTAGGTCAAAGAGTTTTAGATTTTCGGCTACCCGCATTATAAAACTCACCTAACAGTTATTCAAGGTCTTAGAATTTTCTTTTCTGCTTTGTTCAATTGTATGGAAGCAGTTCTCATTTGATTATATTATACAACAAAAACAAATGTCTGGATTTGCCACATGCTTGTAGTTTTATTAACATTGTAATAAAGGAATTTACAACCCAGTGATGGGGCTTGACTACTGCTGAAGAGTTGTAAATCTGAAGCAAATAGAAAAAGCAGCTGTTTTGTGAATGTATGTAATACTCCTTGGGTACATCCATGGTCAGTTTTGTCCACATCAGAGGTGGAGTGCATACTCTAACTTGTCTGCCATCCACCTCGTGCCATGATGATGATACTAACTGTAATGAACCCAGTGCCCTGCTAGCCTATGCTTGCTTGGAATCAGTGGTATCATCCTTATAACCATGGAGCATCATTCACTCCAGTCCTCCCCTTACACAAACCTGTAAGGCTGAAAATCTGCACTGGTGAAAATTACACTGGTGTAGAACAGCACTTAGTTCCAAGGTGAGTTTCTGTGTCCATGCTGTCCTATTTGCTCTGCGTTTTAATTGTGTCCCACGGTGGTGTGTACACGGGCTCTGTATACCTGATAGAAAGATCCTGTGCCTGCTCTCCTGATCCACCTCCTTAGTTCTTCAGTCTCTGCAGTCGAGCTGTTTAGCTCACTAGTAAAACAGTTCAGATACAGCAGTGCAAGCTGGATGCTTAATCTGGCTTCTACGGCTTTTCTACACAAATGTTTTCTGCTCTTGTAATAAAAGATGTAACAAGAAGCAAGTTGCAGGTACCTCCCAGGAGGGCAGAGAAACACAATTCTGGATGAGAACAGTGGTGCAGGCTGAGGAAGAGAAAGGAAATTATTCTCCTATTTTGCTTTATCTTTTTCTTCTTTAACCATAAACTATAACATTGTTTCTTTTGTCTTAGTTCAAGAAAAGGTGAAAGATAATTTGTTCAAATCTGAAATTCAGAATAAAGGCCTCCAAGGAATTTGGCTTAGTGCTACATTGTATCTGGTATTGTGAACTAATTAATGTTAGTATTTAGAGAGATAATTTATTTGGGTCAAGCTTTCTAAAATAATGTTGTTAATTAAAAAATAAAAATAGGAAAGCTTCTTTGCCTAGATTCTGCTTTACTTTAGACTCTGAGACATCAAAGCAACATTTTTTCAATTAATTGCCATCTAGTTAAACAAAACAACAATTAAATATAATCACCATTAGAATTTATTAACATGGCAAAATATTTTTTACAAATTATAACAATGTTTTCTATGTAGTTTATGAGGTCCTTATGGCTGTTTCACAAGTGGAATTCCATTTGATGGGTACATGATCTAATCATAGAATCTTAAGGTTGGAAGAGACCTGCAAGATCATCAAGTCCAACCGTCAACCTAACACCACCATGCCTACTACACCATGTCCTGGAGTGCCACATCTACACATTCTTTGAACACCTCCAGGGATGGTGATTCGACCACTTCCTTGGACAGCCTGTTCCAGTGCCTGACCACTCTTTCAGTAAAGAAGTGTTTCCTAATATCCAACCTAAACCTCCCCTGCCGCAACTTGAGGCCATTTCCTCTTGTCCTGTCACAAAGGTATTTGGGAGAAGACCGACACCCGCCTCCCTACAACCACCTTTCAGGCAGTTGTAGAGAGCAATGAGGCCTCTCCTCAGCCTCCTAAGAACCCTCCTAAGAACATATGTATCTGTCCTGGAAAACTTAGATTCCCAAATGGGATGACGTTAATGGCCCAGTAGGCAGCACTCGTTTGTCTGAACTCGTAGTGTTAGAAAGCATTATGATGTCTAGGTTTTTAGCCTTCTGATTAGTTTGGAAGTGGAAGACCATCTTTAGGTAAAAAATAAATTAATCTTATTCTTGCAAGAAGTCAGGTTCTAAACAACATAGTCCAGAAAACATATAAATTGACTCAGTAACATCCTTCTAAGCTTTGCCTTCCTGTATTAACTCCTCAGAACACTGTTATGTTGCTATGTTTTTTGAACTAATGTTTCAAATCTGAATGCTTTTTAACAGGAAGTGAAGAGAGTGCCTCACACTTTGAAACACATTCTTACAAGGTGTACAACTTTCCATTTAAAACTCAGGAAAGATCAGCAAAAAACTTTCAAATACTCATGGCCTTTTTAAATAACATATATATGCATATGCATACACATACATGAAATATTTACTGCATATTTTTCGGGAAAACTGTTTTCAAGTAAGTGTTCTATTAGCATGCATCTTAGTAGGGCTAAATGGGTTATTTAGTTATCATAACGCAGAAGTTCCTTGGATAATTCAGATTTAACCTTATTGCTAAAAATTCTTTTCTTTGTATCCTTGGAAAAAATTGCAAGACTTTCTATGGAATCTCAGTGTTAAGAAGGGAGAGTAGATACGGGGGCAAACAGAGTGATGAGTTAAATGAACATTTTAAAGACTAGAATGTCTCTTTTGGAGAAAGAGATTTCTGAACTTTGGAAGAAGTCCAACACAAGCAATATATTAAATGTTCTGGAGATATCTATCAGGAAATGACAACGTGCTTTGCTTATCATCAGTTGTAAGAAAGGCTTAAATGTGACTCTTACAGATAAAAAGATTAAGATAGAGGATCTTGTTCAAAAATAGTTTCACCACAATTAAATGGCCAACATTCCACAAAAACCAGTCACAGCTTTTCCATTTATACAAAGATTTTTACATGGATAGAATCCAGAACAGAAAAGTTGGTGACCAAAAAGAAATGCTTTTCTTCAGTATAATCTTGATATTACAATAGTATTTGAGTAAAAACGTGCTAATTTGACTATGGAAAAGGAACACATGAAAAACAGAGGCTGTTGTAGTTTCTGAGTCTCACGTGAGCAGAGCTGTAGAGGGAGCCTGGGGAAGATTTGTGACTTCGTTGATGATGCAGACCAGAGCCATGGTTCTGCTGCCAGAAAGTCAGACAGGGCCATCATCTAGATCTCTTCAGCAGTATGGGTAAGCAGTTCTCTTTTCCTCGATGGAACAGTTCCCAAGTCTGTACAAGGAATAGAATGAAGAAAAAGTCCTGCTTCTTTTTTTCTGACCTTATCTACATGTATTGGTTGGGTTCTTTGGCCCTCAAATATTTCCAAATAATAAGGAAATCCTGTAAAATTGTTTATCCAAAATTGACTTTAAAATATTCCAATAAATCTTTATGCCTTACCAATATTTTACTTAATAATTTTCTGATTATCTGACCATCAGCTTTATTCAAAGACTTCGTCTGCAATATTCAAGATCATCAGAACTGTATCATGGCTCTTCCTTTTTCCTGAACACTATTATTTCTCTTGGTGAAGGGTACTGTAATCATACATAATGACTTCACTATAGTTAATATAATTTCAAATGGAAAACAAAGGACTTTGAAAATACTCTCTGAAGAGAAAATGAACTTCATTGTGGAGCTTTGGGTCCGTTTTGAGCACAACTTCAAGAACAACCTAATGTTTTTGAAATAGAGGGAGGTAGATTTAGATTGGATATTAGGAAAACATTTTTTACAATGCGAGTTGTAGACCAGGTTGCCCAGAGAGGTGGTGGATGCCCCATCCCTGGAAACGTTCAAGGCCAGGCTGGATGGGGGTCTGAGCAACCTGATCTAGCCAGGGATGTCCCTGCTCCTTGCAGGGGGGTTGAACTGGATGACCTTTAAAGGTCCCTTCCAACCCTAACTATTCTATGATTCTATAATTATATATATATGTGTGTGTGTGCAATCTACAGATTAAAAATAATCTCGTTCATCATAACTGATCTGTTCCTAGGAGGCTTTAGGTACAATGGTCTAGGTGGCTAAAACTGGAGAAAATATAATTGTGATATTATCATGTAAAGAAACAGTTTACAAATATGGTCTTTTATCTCCAAGCATATCAGAAAAGATTATGTGGGTGCCTGAGCAGCAACGTAGTAGTGTTTTACAGTATCATTTTAAAACTACAGTGGCAGAGTGGGTTGCCAAGAGAGATACTTTGAGAACCCGACTGACAAAACTGGGGAAGTCCTTGTTCGTTAGTACATTGCTGGGTTTGGAGCTGGGAGAGACCAGCTGAACTGAGGCAGGCCACGGTTATTCCAGGCTGACACGTCTATTTAGAAATTTAGCGGTGTTGATTTTAGCTAATGAGAAGTTCATCCCACACCAAAGCTATCTCTAGCATAGTTCCAATGCAATTACTTTTACTCCCATTTATGGGACTATTACTGAATTACCAACACATTTCTGACAGAGCTGGCTTTTTGCATCCGTGCTGCATGTCTGTAGATCACTTAATGTATGTGACTGTGGACAAGTAATAGATTATCTTTGGGATATCCTTGAAGGCTGAGTTTGATTGAAGTTACACTCCTCTAGGCAATAGAGCCAGCCTAAGTACTCTTGATGATAGGTTTATTTTCAGTGTGATTAAGTTTTGCCTGTGGTTGTACTAACTTTTGTTCCAGAACAGCAGTAAGAAGGGGTTAAATTTAGCTGTGGGCAGAGTAATACTGTTCAATAAGTGTAAGCTGGTAGTAGCAGCCCTTCAGACACACGTCTATCCAGAGCCTAAATTGGGAGTTGGGATATTAAAAAAATTAGGCAAAGCAAGTGGGAAGTGGTAAGTTACTTTCTTTACCTAGATATGGCTTCTGGGGCTGGCTTTTCTGTGAATAAAGCAAATGCACTGGATGCTCCTTTTCAGAACTGAAGTACTGGCTTCTTTTCTATATTCACATTACAGTGCATGGGATACCAATACTCTGGCTGTCAACTGTTGTTCAGCATTTTCAAACAACCCAAGCTCAGGAACTGGACACATGCTTTCAGCAATCTAAAGAAGAACTTTCAGGTAGAAACAGCTATTTTTAAAGCAAATTTTAGAGTTTGCTAACCCAGGGTAGGATTAGGCTGTCCACAGAGATATTGATTCTTTGAACCTTTCTTGCTTCTGATTGGTGGAAGGAATTTTGTTGATAACTTTCTTTTGAATATATATAAAAGAAAAAAATAGTAGAAGGAGGTGATGATGCTATTTAAAACATGACTGCCCATTTGAAAAACTAATTTGTCTCTTAAGCACAATACTCTACTTTGTGCATTGCTCTGTGACTAAGCCTACGTATGTAGTAGCAGAAGTTAGGTACTGGTGAACCATTCAAGAAGAAAGGGAGTGAATACACACAAAAAAAAGGATAAAGCATGATTACACTGCAGGGATGAACTCTCCCAGTATTATCTTGGCATTTACAGAATTTCTTAATGTATACAGTGGCTCGTATTTTAGAGGACTTCATGCTCCCACATTTCACAGAGTCACAGAATTACAGAATGGTTGCAGTTGGAAGGGACCACTGGAGGTTATCTTGTCAAACCCTCCCTGCTCAAGCAGGGCCACCTAAGCCAGTTACCCAAGACCATGCTGTCCAGATGTCTTTTGAATGGAGCCATCCTCCACTTCTCTGAGGAACTAGTGCTAGTACTCAGTCACCCTCATGGTAAAAAAGTGTTTCCTCATGTTCAGAGGGAACCTCCTGTGTTTCAGTTTGTGCCCATTGCCTCTTGACCTGAATTTGGATTTGTATTGCTCTTTCTTAAGATGTTCCCTTTTTTTTAAGTATTTGAACTAGTGGTTGAATTTTCAAGTCCAACTTGCATGTTGTAAAAACTGAAGAGAACATTTCAATTTGTAAATAAAATTTGTTCCTTTCTTTAATCTCAGCACTAGATTGTTATTCAGCAAAAAAAAACCCCACCCTCCTTTTGATTAGACCTAGTGCATTTTTCTATGCTCCTCATGTTAATTCTAAATCCTAACTAAATTAATGTTAAAATACTTCTGGGTGAAAATCACACTTTTAACAAAACAATCCTATTTTGAGGATTATAACATGATGCATGGGTCTAAGCTGGCCTTCAACAGAAAAGACTTTTGTGTTCAGAATGTGTATTTTAAACATTGGTAAAATACCAGAATATCCTATCACTCAATGTATCAATAGGTGTGAAATCTGTGGTCACCTAAAATCGGTTGGTTTTTGCAGTTTCAGTTGAGATAAACATGAGGAATTCAAACTCAGTGTCTGCTATTTAGTAGCAGAAGAGCTATTAACTTTCTGTGGGATTTAGACTTCTAAGTTACAAATGTACTTTGAACAT
The DNA here is from genome assembly GCA_009806455.1 of Tetrax tetrax. NCBI lineage: Eukaryota > Metazoa > Chordata > Aves > Otidiformes > Otididae > Tetrax > Tetrax tetrax. The sequence continues at coordinate 124,492 of WHYT01013250.1, forward strand.
ATGAAATATACTGTGGCTAGATATAATAAAGTAACTAATTATCAAGTGTAATTTTTTTCTAGAATATGAATTATTCTATCATAAACTAGTCATCTAATTGAAAACTGTAATTGCTAAAAACTGTTTGCTTCTTCCATCACATTTCAAATGTCATCAAAGCCTATCTTTGACCTTATACTTTGCTGTCTGATACTTTATTTTAGTCACAGAATGATGGTACAGGCTTATGAAAAGATGACTCATTTAACAAAAGGAAAATTAAATTAAAAAGTGGGACTTCATACAGTCTTGCTTCCTTAGACTTGAAAGATGAAGTGAAACTGTTTCAAAGCTTTCAAATAGCTAAATTATTCTCACTGCAGTTTTTACTGATTCTTTATCATATCATCTGTGAGGTTTACATTAATCATAGCTGGAGACTTAGGTTCCAAGATGTGGTGGTTGGAGACCATCCTGGGCTTAGCCACCATGAAATGTTCTCTGCTTTTTTAACATCTCCAGGGATGGTGACTCAACCACTTCCCTGGGCAGCCTGTTCCAATGCTTGACAACCCTTTCAGTGAATAAATTTTTCCTAATATCCAAACTGGTGCAACTTGACGCCATTTCCTCTTGTCCTATCGCATGTTACTTGGGAGAAGAGACCGACACCCACCTCACTACAACCTCCTTTCAGATAGTTGTAGAGAGTGATAAGGTCTCAGCTTCCTTTTCTCCAAGCTAAACAACCACAGTTCCCTCAGTCGCTCCTCGTAAGACTTGTACTGTAGGCTCTTCACCAGCTTCATTGCCCTTCTTTGGACATGCTCCAATGCCTCAAAGTCTTTCAAACTGTAGTGAGAGATCCAAAACTGAACACAGCGTTCAAGGTGCAATCTCACCAGTGCCAAGTACAGGGGGATGATTGCTTTCCTATTCCTGCCACCCACACTATTTCTGATACTAGCCAGGATGCTGTTGGCCACCTTGGCCACCTGACACACTGCTGGCTCGTATTCAGCCAGCTATTGACCAGCACTCCCAGGTCCCTTTCTGTCCAGCAGCTTTCCAGCCACTCTTCCCCAAGCCTGTAGCGTTGCATGGGGTTGTTGTGACCCAAGTGCAGGACCTGGCACTTGGCCTTGTTGAACCTCATACAATTGAGCTTGGCCCATCAATCCAGCTGTCCAGATCCCTCTGTAGAGCCTTCCTACCGTCAAGCAGATCAACTAGCACTCCCAAGTCCTTCTCCTCAGGGCTGCTCTCGATCTGTTCTCTGTTCAGCCTGTATTTGTGCCTGGGATTGCCCTGACCCATGTGCAGGACCTTACACTTGGCCTGGTTGAACTTCATGAGGTTGTCACGGGCCCACCTCTCCAGCCTGTCCAGGTCCCTCTGGATGGCGTCCCTTCCCTCCAGCGTGTCGACCGCACCACACAGCTTGGTGTTGTCGGCAAACTTGCTGAGGGCGTGCTCTATCCCCACATGTCCATGTTGCCAACAAAGATGTTGAACAGGGCTGGGCCCCCTGAAGAATGCCGCTTGTCATTGTTGACCTCCCCTATCTGAGCGCGGCCATCCAGCCAATTCCAATGCTGCATGATGGCACTCAAGATGATCTGTTCCGTAACCTTCCCGGGCACCGAGGTGAGACTGACAGGTGTATAGTTCACTGGATCCTTCTCCTGGTGATCAGACAAAAAGAAAGGATCAGAAGAATCCAAGTACAAGAGAACAGCATATTTTCCTGAACTTGGCCTATCGCCTTTCTTCAACCCTGGTTTTGTTGAGTCAAAGCCATGCTTTAGTAATCATGCTGCTTACATAGGGGTTAGAAGAATAAATATCTTGTGCTGTTCCTTAAGAAACAGAGCATGGATAAAGACAGGATAAATAAAACTGTGTATGTTCTTGTCTTCAAGGAGAAAGTGATCATTCTTTTTGCAGAAAGTAGTGGCTTAGATTGCTTGATATCGTATGAAATGTGTAACGTGATTCAGTACTGACTTCCATACAGCCAGTTGTGAAAATAATGCTAATTCAGTACAATTGCGAACCAAAGCAGCATGTGGCTAAGCTTGTCATTCAAATGAAACATTCTGCTATTGATAATATCACATACTGAAAGCAGAGCAACTTGTGTAATATTAAGGGATGTCTAAATAATAAAATAATTAATAGTATTTTTATATAGAATTTTCAAATATACATAATTTCTGATTTAGTGAGCTAAGACCATAGTATACATCTCTGAATATTGTGATTGTTGTTAATGTCTGCATTTTTTCCCCACCGATTTCAATGGCAGATGAGACAATTTTGATCATTGATCAGACTGACTTCCCAACTCAGGTCATGCAGTTCTACAGCTGTACCTCGAGTCCTCCTTTAAACTGATAACTTCTCACTGGAAATATGTCCTTCCAGAATGATCACCAGCCTTGACCTCCAAAATTCAAGTTACAGGGAACCACCAAAACATTTCAGCAGACCTTTCCAAACTTGTTAATTATCTTCAGCTTTGATAAAATATGAATATGGAACTGAACTCAGTACCCAGTACTTGAGCTTTGGTCAGATATGAAAAACAAAACCCAAAGCAAGTAAAAATTATAGTTTTCCTCCACTTTGGCATATTTCTACCTTCTGTAAAACTGCAGATACTGGAAATGTGTTCTAGAGTTCAAAATATGGAAAAATAGTCTCCATGGAATACTGCCAGCTCATAATATTGCAATACATAACCAGATAGAATGTGAATTTATAATTACAGTTCCCAAATTTAGTTTCATGTAATAAGAGAAAGTCTGATTTTTAGAAGCTGGTGGGTTGCTCACAAATAAACAGAAGACTGCCAGCTGGACAAAGAAAACATTGTCAAAAATATCAAAGTATTTATAAACAAAATAGGACTAATTAATTATAAAAAGACACGCTAATACAAAGTGTATTTCATATCCCTTTTCTCCCTGTATCTTTAATCATAGAATTTAATTCTTCTTCCTTTGCTAACTTTTGCAGCAGACATAGTCCAAACTTACTGCTTTAATTAAACGAAAGAAAAGCCCAAGTTCTAAAAATTGCTTACATAAATCAATAAAGTTCTTCATATCTGTAGCATACACACAAGTCAAAGTAAGCTAAATCTATTTTGCTAACAAAAATTAATTTGCTATCAACTTCAAACCCCTAATGGCTAATAACTGCAGTAAAACCATAGAATCTATTCCTTTTTTTTCATATACTGTAATTTTTCCCACCACTGCAAAAGCCGTGAAGATCCGATAGCTTTCAAAGATCTGTTAATCTTACCTCTTGGAAAACTGTGATACTCTAGTAGCAGCTTCTCTGTATTTGGAAGATTCTTGTGAATATATAAACATTCAGCATTCCATATTGCTCGTTTAGCCTTTTTCATGTACAACTTGTTATTCATATTATCTTTTTTTCCTCTGAAGTTTAAAGTTAAAAAAAATTCAAAACTAATACACATTGCCTTTCAAAAGGGCAAATGAAACACAGCAACTGACCCAACCTCAGCATTTTTCAGGTTTTCAATAAACTTTTTGAAATACTGACTTTTTAAAGTTTTAGAAATCTTGAAATTTAATGAATTGAGAAGTACATTTCCCATGCAACTTTGTTATAATGTTCAGAGTTAAAAGCCAAGACTATATCATCAAAATAACATGGGCTGGGCTCCAGTGTAACCTTTCTGGGTCTTGCTCTAACAGCGTGCTGTTAGAATGATAAAGCGTCAAGAAGTCCTGCAGATGCCTATGGAGCTCTGTAAGGACGCAACAATCTGTTCACATGTTATTAATTACAGGATGGGTCTCTAAGTCAGTTTATCAGGCAGGTTAACTGCCAACAGCAACCACCACAAAAACTCAGCTCTCAAATCCCTTCTTTCATGTAGAGATTAAGAATAGCTGAAAACCTGAAAATTATTTTGTATTACAAGCAGGTAAATTGGTAATTAGAGAAAACTTACAGGTATCAGATGTGAAATGAAAAACCGTATATATTTTTAAATGGCAAAAATTAATATTAGCCATGTTATCTATCCTATAGTCACCATCATTCTGCTGTGAGTGAAATTCCTTATAATGAACTCATTTCAAGGCAGCAATTCTTCTATATAAATCTCATTCCTCTGGAAAGAAGAAAGAAGACTCAGAATTGTCATTAGTTGTTCATAGTTAAAATGCCACACTGTACCTTTTTGAAATCAGTGCTATTTCCCATGACCCTGATGTTGAAGTGAATTAACAACATCTTATTTTATTCCCATGTCACAAAGTGTCCCACATCTCCTGGGTTCTCACAATGAGGCCCAAAAATGATGCAGAAAGTTGGTTGGTTTTTTTTAATAGAAAATGAAATTATCAAAGATAACTGAAGAGGGGCTAAAATGAAGCAGAGAACTTAACTGAACCAGAAGAACAAGCTGGGAAGTTGGGCTAATTATGTTTAAGCTGGATTGTTCATCACTTTCTGTCAAAGAAAAAAAAAATATTATCATGCTGATGAGGAAAAGATTTTTAAAAACCAACCAACCAAAACCAAACCAAAGACAAACAAGCACAGCATTATTCCCACCTCTGCATGTGACCTGCATGTCAGAGTCCTCTGCCCCGTGACTCAGTGCCCTTTCTGTTACACTGATCGGAATTTGAAACAGGTAATTGGGATTTTTCTACAGTTTAAAACTTTTATAAACACAGATACACCATGGAAGTGTGCCCACATATGACTTCCTGCAGCATGTATTTGCCATCCTGTATTTATAGGAAAGGAATAGCGCAGTCAGGTGTTAAACATGAGTAGCCATAGGCAGTATGCTAATTTTTCTATATATTCTGTGGAAATGCCGGTGCAGCTGTGAACACCAGTTACATCACATGAACTCTGCTGGACTTGCTATTTCCTCTGTGGCAGAGGATAATCTTTTATGTATTGTGGTCTATTGCTAAACAAGATGCTTCTTCTAAAAGATGTTTCTTTGTGTTTTGTTTCTGCTATTTAGATTTTCATGGACAGTATAGACAAATTTAGGAGGTGGGGGAAAGGTCTGTGGAGTTATGTCTGCATGCATTTGCTTCAATAATTAGTTTGGCTTTCAAGAACTGTGAGCAGGATGCTGCCTGCTCCTAGAGACTGGATCAGTGACAAAATGATTACACTGCAGGGAGAGTGAAACTTTCCATGGGCCACAGCCTCCTTCAGGCATCCACCTGCCCTGGCATGGGGTCCTCCACGGGCTGCAGGTGGATCTCTGCCCCTCCATGGGCTGCAGGAGGACAACCTGCTCCACCATGGTCATCACCATGGGGTGCAGGGGAATCTTGGCCAGGAGCGGCATTACTCCTCCCCCTCCTTCTTCACTGACCTTGGCATCTGCAGCCGTTCCTCTCACAAGAAAAATTCTTCACAACAGGCAGGCAGATGATGCCTCTCAGGTTCTCTTCACATCTCATCTCCTCTCCACTTCTTGCAGCCGGGCTGGGCCGAGTTGGATCCAGTTGGCCACCTGGCGGGAGGCCAGAGGGTGAGGGCGACAGGGCCCACAAGGCTCACGCCTCCCCCTCTCTGCCTGTGCTTCTGCTTCTTGACTCCTTTTTTTTTTTTTTTTTTTTTTTTTTTTTTTTCCC
>WHYT01013251.1:0-28654 GCA_009806455.1 Tetrax tetrax
AAAAAAAAAAAAAAGTAATAACAACACTAATCAAGGCTCCCTCTCACTGCCTTTCCAGGGTTTAGATGTTTTAAATGGGGAAATATAACTCCCTTCCCACTCCTTCCTGAGGGCATGGATTTCTTACCAAAGGAAATTATATTTCAGACACTCACACAGAAAAATGCTATTTGAAACAGGAGACAGACGAATCTACTCGCCCCAATAGAAAACAAACGTGACCCCACAGGACCCCCCAGTTACACTTCTCCCTTCGGCCCGTCCTTTTCCTGACTCATTTCCACACCGCTCAGCAAACCCCACCTTTACCAGGGGACGGTTTTACAGGGGGGTCGAGGGGATGGGTACTGGGTGCCCGGCAGCGCACACAAAGGCAGGTACTCGGGGAACGGACACGCTACGGTTACGGGGACCGAAAGTAAACGGTGTGAACGATGCTGGGAGAGATTAAAAAAAAAAAATTAAAAAAAAAAAAAGGCGAAAGAAGGCGCTTTGCTCCCCAGGTCAGATCTTTCCGTAGAAATTTCTCACTTTCCCCCAAATAAGCTGTACTTAAACGGAGAGCGGCTCGCTTGTCGGCTCACGGCGCAGTCCCTCCGCTTTCCCCCAGCCCCCGGGGGGCGAGGGCTCGCTGCCCGCCGCCTCCCCGCCCGGCGGGGCCCCCCCTCAGGTGGCCGGGCCCCGCTCGCCGTCGGCCCGGCCGGGGCCGTGGGGAGGCGCCGCCCCCCTCACCCCCCCGGGAAGGAGCCTTCGTCCTCCCCCAGGAAAGCTCCTCCGGGACGCGGGAGCCCTCTCTTTCCTTCCTTCCTCCCCGCTCCCGCCCGCCCGAGGCGAGGGCAGCGCTCCCTTTGTTACCCCGCCGAGCGCTTCCCCCCGCGGCGCGGCCGGGCCCGGCCGCCCCCCTCACCAGCAGGCTCTCCACGTTGACCGGGGAGCGCGGGTCGCGGATCATGGACTCCAGCTTCCTCTGGCGGCCCTCGAGCATCCCCGCCGCCGACTCCAGCGCCTCCGCCGTCAGGGGAGTCGCCGACATCTTCACCGCCGGCTGCTGGCTCATCCTCCGGCCCGCCTAGCGCCGCCGGGAGACCGGCCCCCGCTGCCGGGGAGGAGGGGACTGAGCCGGGTCGCCCGGCGGGCCGGCTCGGGGCCTAGCGCGGCGGAGAGGCCGGGGGAAGGGCGGGGGCCGCGGCGGGCCGGGCCTGGGCAGCCAGGCGGGAGCAGAGGGCAGCGCGCCGCTGTTGGCCGCCTCGCGGCCGCCCGGGCATGAAGGGCGCGGGGAAGCGGCCGCTGCTCCGCCCGGGCGCGGGGAGAGGGAGGGGAGAGGTGGGAGGGAAAGAGAGAGGGAGGGAGGGAGCGAGCGAGCGCTTCCCGCCGCGCCCCCGCCTCTCCCTCCTGCTCAGGGCGTCCCTCCGCGGGCGCCGGCTTCACTGCCCGCTCCGCGCCGCCGGCCGGGCCATCGCGCCGGCCCGGCGGCCGCTCCGAGGGCGGAGGGAGGCGGGGAGGGAAAAGTGAAGCGGCCGCCGCGGAGTCGGGCTCGGGCTTAGACTCGGGCTCCCTCTCCTCCGCCTCGTCTGCTGCTGGGGCGGGAGCTGCGATCCCCGCCGGCCTGGCCTCGCCCCACCGTTCACTCCGTGGTGCGGCCGCCGCCTGGCCGCCCGCCCGCCCCCAGCGCGCTGCTGCTGCCGCCGCCGCCGCCGCTGCGCCCGCCCCCTGCCCGGCTCGGCTCGGCCCGGCCCGGCCCGGCCTCCTCCTCCCCCGGCCTCTCCTACCCACAAGGCCCCGCTGCGAACGGCGGCGCATAGCTCCGCGCTCGCTCACCGCCTAACTATAACCCTGAGCTCAGCGACCCGCGGCCCGCAGGGGAGGCCCGGGGCCGGGGCCCCCCGCCGCCCTCGGCCCGCCGCCCTCGGCCCGCCGCACCAAGGTGACCTCCCGCTCTGCCGGCTCGGTCGCTGCGGGCAGGGTCCGGCGGAGGGAGTGGGCCTGGGCGTAGCTGCCGAGGACAGAGAGAAAGGGCTGTATGGTGGTGGCTGGGTGAATTTTGGCTGAGGCCTTATCCTGCCCACAACAACAACAAAAAAAAAAATTAGTAAACGTTTGAGAAAGTGGGCACAAAGCGTTTCAGGTAGAGCAGCGGTGCCCAAGACACGTAGGAGAGAGAGAGTGGAAAGCTAGAAGTTGAGGATGCAGACCTCCCTCTTTCACCCTGAGGAAGACCAATCTCCGAGCGCTGCGCTGCACGCTGCTTGGCCGGCATTTTGAGGAGGGCAGGACACTGTTTATCAGACCCGGGCAAGAGCAGGCTGTAGCGAGGGGAGTGCTGTTGGCAGGCCGAGTTGTGGCTGTGAGGACAGAGGAGGCGATTTGGGCAGCAGGGAGGCCCGGTGGGATGACGTGGTGAGGTTGTAGCCGAGCTGTGGTTTCAGGAGCCCTGGAGATGAGGCCAGCATCGCTGGGCAGAGCAACAGAGACCATGGAAGTACCATCTGCAGAAGTGGAGGGACCTCAGGGAGGAAAGGATAACATTTCGGTTTTATTGTCTTGACTTTCAGCTGATAGCTGGATGTCAGTGAGCTGATGTCAGAAAAAAAATGGGCAAATATTTTAACTTGAAAGGAAGAGGAGAGGGAGTCAAAAAGAAGTAAATACATGAGTCACTTGCATGGTTTTGAGTGAGATCACTCTGTGATATTCTGAGTCAGGGCCCTGGCGCTGAACAACCCCCAATACAGGGGAAGTTCTGGTCTGAATATCAACCCAAACCCCATAACTGGATTCTGGTTTACAGAAAATCAAAATCTCTGAACCTGACAGAAACAGTCACACGTGTGAATGTTGTGAAAAGTCAAATCGGGCATTGTGGCTCACACTTCTGCCACTGAAGCACATTTAGGAGTTTGTGAGTTTTCTGCAAGAATCAGTTAAAATCTGTTTGGGGGAGGCACTGTTTATTTGTATCGCAGGACTGCTTCATCCTGAAAACAGATTAGGATCCACTTTACCGCAACACCACCAAAAAGATCCCATAATTTGCTCTCCCAGTTTACTTTGTTCCAACCAAGTAGGTACAACAATTACTAGGGTTGCTGCTAGGACTGGGACATGGGTACCAGTAGGATCATGAAGCTACACAGCCTAGCACGTCAACCATTAAAAGCTCTAAATTTCCTGAAAGTAACGTGATGTCTTCACGTGCAGCCCACTCATTGGCGAATTTCTTGTAAGCAGCACAGCAGAAATGTTTTGGGTTTTTTTAAGAAAGGATTTAAAATAGGTTTGGACAAAGAAAACAAACGTGGGGAGTGTGTCTCCAGTGATCAACACAGAGCCCATACCAAGTTTTGCTAATGTCAACAGCAATTTTTGGGGTGATTTCAATGAACTTTGAGTCGAGCACCAGGTGAAGTGAAGTTCTAAGTTCTCGGTTTCCCCTTTGCTATAAGGCAACGTCATTTCTCTTTTCCTCATTTTTCTTATCTATAAAATAAAGCTTTGTAAAAACTAATCTTTACTTTATCTAGCTTATATGATTTAGTGACATTTTTCAGGGTGCTATTTAAACGACCATAACAAAGAAATTCTTAAAGAAGCACAACAGCCCTTTCTGCATACAAAAAAAGTGTGATTGTGACTTCAAAAGCGAGTGTGTAGAAACAATACCTTCTTGAAATTCTTGCCCAATAGATCTGTTCCTCCAGCCTTCAGGATTTATCTGTTCACTGACAAACAAGTTTTACTCTGTTACAGGGACAAATTGACAATGTCAGAGTCAGCTGAATTCCATTGTATGACACAAATCCTCAACAAAATCATTGGCTAAGGTCTAACAGCGGAAGCTTTATTGCTGGTTATAAGTGATTACATGGCAAAAAAAAAGTATCCGGAAAGTCAGACCCTACCTTCAGTATTTGCAGAAGTCACTATTTTAATGTTGAGTTGAGCAAATTTGATATGGATGGCCTAAAGGAAAAAATAACACCACCTTCTGTGGCCTTTTTACAGCTCTACCTTTTCTGCCTATAGTGGCATATATGTCTTAGGGCAACACCTATCCCGAACAATGACCATCTAGGGAAGAACTGTTTTTACTTGATCCACGTACGATAGTTTTGAAGCCCGATGCAGTGACTTGTCAAATGTTATTTACCACGTTTTGTAAGGCAAAGTCCAAGCCTTCCAGGGTGCATGCTGCAGCTTTAAGCTTGTGAGTCCACAGCTGGATCCTTCCCCTCTCTCACTACTCCGTGCTCTTTAGGGATCTACCATCCAAATATGTCTTAGGTGTCCCAAGGCACTTCGGAATTTTCTGTCGACCATTTTCAGAACTGGCTGCATTTTTACAACCAGATTTGTAAGAAATTGGTAAACTGGGCTTATTGGTTAAAAGTCTCCAGCTTCAGGTTGCTCCTTTCAGCTACTTCCATAGGGGTCAAGCCTTCTCAGGAAGAAGAGGGATTTGGCTCTGGACCTCAGGCATGCTTTATCTACTAGCTACTGCAACAGATGAAAAAGGAGACAAACTGCCCATCTGTGCATCTGTTTTAAGAGAAAGGGCTGCTATGTTTTTGCCACTTGCTGCTGGCTAGTTAAGGCTTTTGCAAATCCTCCTCTTAGGCTCCCACTCGCTGGATGTATTGTATAGAGAGCATAAGAGCACTATTGACAGGGGAGTTCATTCTACTAATTGGTAGGGTCCCTTAAGTGTAGGTGTAGCGTTCCATGTGGGTCTGGTTCATTTTTGTGTTTTGCATATGGGAAAATAGATTCACAGAAAAGTTAAGTGAGTTGCCAATGATCTCATGGTCTATCTGCCTAGGAACATGGATTGACTGTCATCCTGAATGAGAAGCAAATTGTGACAACAGAGTAAGAAGAACAAAAAAAAAAAAAAAAGTAGTCCAAGCAAATGCAGTCTTTGAAAGCTGCCAAAATTAAGCCATGTCAAACTGCTATGGGCAAAGGTGCAGAACTATTATCCCTCCCTGCTGGGGCATCCAGGACACCGCAGGGAGGGTTTGAACGTCACAGTCAATCATTGTTGTTGTGATGGAAATAGAACAAGAGTGGTTTTTTTAGGTAATGAGGTCTTGAGACTTTGGAGGTTGTAGCTAAAGATTGTCATTCTACCTTGAGAAAATAATTTACATTTACTTCACTAGCATAAGGGTTTCTTTATTTTTGCATTTATAAATATGAAATAGGGATGGAAAAGAACACAAGTGTGTTGTGGTTTTGGTTTTTTAATTTTTCTTTCTCACATGCTAGTGTTTAATCAGTCTAAGGGTTAATAAATTATTTTTTCTGGATTAAAAATAAACCCATTTTTCCTCATTTTAGGTTAATAAAAACAGATGGGGAGAACAGTTCATGACTTCTGTATCTGGGAGATATAAAAGCACATGTTTTTGAAGGAGTTGCAAAATCAGTCACAATCATCATAATTGTTGATTTTCTGATTCCAGTGTTGTCTTGGTGCAAATATTATAGTTATGTAAAGTCCACAGAAAAACCCATTTTTAACATTCTTTCATTTAATTCCTGGTACAGCATCTGTTGCATTGCAACTAGCGGTTTTAAATACAAGCAGCTTTTCAAACCCCATGTATTTCCAAACCAGCCCTCAGTAAGAATGACACTACCACATCAATCAGTAGCACAGGCCAGCTATAAAATTACAAAACCACTCAGCCATCTGTGTAATTAAATGCAAACCAAAGTAATCAAGCAAATGTTAAAGAAAATACCTTCATGTGCTAAACTTTATAGGTAGAGGCCTACATCTACTCTTTCTACTTGGGAAGGAATATAGCTTTGTCTCCAATAGGTATGCCAGGTATCATTGCTTCCCAGACTTTCACACAGCATTTATAGCTGATAAATGCAGAAATATTCATTGGTCTTGTCTGTGCTGTGTTGAATTCAGTGTCTTAAGCACAAATACCAGAGGATCAAGAAAAGGAGGTGTGAAACAAAAGTGGCTGCATAATACCTGGGTGTGTCGTGATAATGCAGGATTTGGTCTCTGCCTGTCTTTCTTCTAATTGGTTACATAAGTCTCCCCAGCTAACTAACATCGCTTTTGCTAATAAGGCAGTTTCGTAGTTTCTTGGATGCATTAGGAAGACAAAAGTGAAACTGTGAATCTAGGTTAATTGAAATGCTTACGTGATGTTGATGTGCCAGATTCTCTGCTGCACGTCTCAGGAGGAAACTTGCAGTTGGAAAATAAGGACAAAGTGACCTCAAGTTTCCCTTTGCTGCTTTCTGTGTTTAGGTGAAGTTAGGGGTCTGTGGCCTATAGGTCTAAGTCACAGCCATTCAAGGGGCTGCTCTGGTTTATTAAATCCTCCCCATCGTGCTGTCAGTAGGCTGCTTGTGCCTTGCAGTACCTTGGAGCAGAGGAAGGTTTCTGCCACTCTTTTTTTCTGCTGTGAGCATTATTTCCAGCACTTCCTTTGTGTGACACCTTGTAAAGGCTGCAGAGTTGGAAGCATGCATGGTACAATGCTGCTGATCCCTCAGAAGTGCTGGCCGTACCTTCTCAAAGCTGTTTCTGCCCCCTTTTAATCCTGAGAAGGGGACTAAGGATTGATTCAGTCCCATCACTTGCGTGCCTGTAATACTTATCTCTTCCAGTGAACCTGTACCCCTATGAACATAAGCATTTCTGATAGTTTATTCTGGATTTGAGATCAAACATTTAAACACCTGCTTCCCAAAATGGAACTCAAAGTCCAGAATTGGGCAAATAGGCTCCTTACAGAAAACCTGAGGAGAATCGGACATTTTAGAAAGGAGTGCCCAACTGCATACTGAACAGAACTTGTTGTAAGAAGTGTTCCCGAAATCCTATGTTTTCCCAGTTGATATGTACGTCTGAATCAGCATGTCCATCCTGATCTGATCCAGAATTCTTTAGCAGACTGAGAACCCAAGTACGTATTCTCCTTTCTCCATCCCGTGGCAATTCTTGCTGCTTATTTTACCTCCAAATAACTTCCCTAGCTGCTATCTTGCACGTTTTTGTGTGGTTTTGTCTCTTTAAGGATGCAGTCTGCTGAAGCAGTCTTTATGCAGTAAAAATGGATTAATAAGAGTATAAAGAGTCCAGGAAGAAAAGGCTCTCTAGCCTACCGGTGAGAGTGCTCAGTAGCGTGGAGACAGAGAGGTAGAGAGCAAACTTAGTGACCTTCGTATTAGATGGCTGTTGAGAAGAGTATTTTCGGATTCCAATCTTGGATTTTAGTCTAAGAGCCATTGTAGGCACCTAATAAATCCTTCTTTTGATCTGGCCTTGAGCCATAAGTATGCAGGAACTGGCTTGGAAAGTGACAGCAAAACCCTGGGCACCAAACACTCCCTGCAATTAGGGGGGAATGCCAGTAGAAGATGGCTTGTACAGAACGGGCTAAATAAAGATGGTTATTGCTGTCGTTCTGGATGCATCTCTGAATACCCACATTATGTGTCTCCATATTAGCACTGTCATTCCTACGATCTGCTTTTCATCAAGACTCAGCTACTGTTAATTGTGGGGAGAACAAGCCGGTTTAGCTGATGCTGGGGTGTAAACAGCTGCAGTTGCTGGGCCAGCTCTTGGGAACTTGCAGGGGCTGTAAAATAGGAAGAAGAACAGTTGTGAGTGTGGTAGTGAAGACATAGCTTTGCAGATAAAGGTTTGTGCTCTTGGAGTAATGGTGTCATTTTGTATTTAAAAAACATCCCAGCCAAGCAGCAAAGTAAATGCTCAGCACAGGGAGGGAGGGAAAGAAAAAGAATGTTCAGGAACCCTATTCCTTTTCTTTCTGTTTGGAAAAAAACCACAATTTTCCTATTTCTCCTCATTTTGTTCAACAAGAAGGACAGTCTTGTTTAACTAGACTTGACTTTCAAATAGTAAATGGGATGACTGTCTGAAGAGGCTGATGTAGAGATGATGTTAAAGCAAAACACTTCAAAATAGGAAGATTTTAATAAATTTTATGTCAGAAAAGCATCAGAATTCTGGAATTACTAAAACTAAATCTCAATTTCAATTAAAAAAAAAAGATTTCCAAATAAATTGCTATTGCCAGGATGATGCCATATGGTTGAAAATAGTCAGTATAGATCTGTAACTTAAAAGAAGACAAATATGACAGTTGCCAAACTCTTTCCATGACCAGAGAAAGTTTAAAAGCACATTTCTAGCAAATAACAAAGATATGGAAGAAGATAGGAAACAGGCTAAATGTACATCATACTAGACTAATCACAGCTATAAAATAATGGTAAAAAAAAGTGCAGCTGATCTCATTTACCTTGTCTTCAGTAAATAATTTGAAATGGTAAGGCTGGAGTTAATGGGAATTATTAAGGGAACTTTTCATGTACCTTATTTATAGGATATCTATCTATAAAACATTCCAGAGGGTAACATACTATTCTTAAACTACAAAGAAGAGACTATAGGTAGGACAGCAATGTGTTATGGGATGAAATAGGAGGGTATTACTTGAATCCTTGAAGATTCATATTGGTAGGAATTACAAGGGCAAGGCTTGGTCCATCTTGTTTAACATTTTGAAATTAGAACCTTTTTGTTTACCAGCATGAAATCAAGGAGTTGCTGATGACAGTGGCTGTTTGCACAGAGCCAGAAAACAACATCAATAGAGGGCTGAGGGTTGGGGTATTGCTCGGAAGATCTGGATCATCTCAGTGACGGAAATTATAGAAATAGGGTATAATTAAATGGTACTGTCTATAGAGGGATGTGCCCTTGGGAACTAGTAAGAAATTCTTATATAACGTGGGAACTTATCTTTTGGAAACATCTGAGGAGAAATATTTCAGACTTCCATTAGTTGACGGAAATGTGGAATTAAAAGGGGTAAATGGTATTGCAAAATTGAACAGAGATACTCAAGTAAGATAGGGTAAGGGCAAGATCAAGTAAAAACTGCTGGATCATAAATAGTTCTGTTCATCTGTAGCAAAGGAGAGGAACTGAAATTGGGCATTGGGCAGAGATAAAGGAACAAGGCAGTGTGTTTTAGGTGAGGTGACTTGAATAACTCAATTTGCTAAGTCCAGCAGAGGGGTGACTGAGGATGTGGTGGTGTCTGAAGATACACCAAAGACAACGACACCAAGGACACTGAGAGCTCTGTACATTACAGAAGAATGCTGGCAGAAGAATGTATGCGTGTAAACTGGCCACAAGTAGACTTAGGTGGGAAATAAGAAAGTTTCTAGCTGTAGGTGATGGGGAGTTTGGTACAACCTTTATCTGAGTAAAGGCACCTACAGTGTGATCAGTGCATTTTAAAAGGGTTGTAGGATGTGGTGACTGGCATGGTAGTGACTGGAGTCCTCAACGTCGTTTTCAGTTCTTTGTTTCTGTGGCTGCAGACATAATGGCTTTAAGAAGGGTAGTGCAGCCTGGATGAAAGTGAAACCAAACTATTTAATGGCCAGTTAAAGACTTTGGGGAGGTTGCATTTTTTTTTCAAAACCCACAGTGAATATAATCGACATAGCCAAACTGCCTGTTTCTGCTTTCTGAAAGAAAATAACCTGGAGATATTTCTTTGCTTGGACCATTTGTTTGACACAATGTAGAATATTTGCACTGGATGCTTGAAAGAAGAGAGACAGTCTCTTTTTTTTATCTCATAGCATGGAGAATAAGGAAATCCTACTTTTATCCAAGGGAATTTGAAGCAGAATTCTGCTTCTTAGAAAGCTGTCAAAGGACTGGGGATCCCTGAAGTGGGAGAAAGGGGAAATTCTTCCTCGCCTTGAAGTTGTTGCCCTGCGCAAAGGCACCAAGTTCATTGGGTCAGCAAGGAGGAGCATGAGAATCATGGCTTCCCACCCTGGGAACCAGCACGCTCCCTTGGGAGATGTGTCCCAATCCCTCTCGGTCTGGACAAAATCAAAGCAGTAACAGAAAGGACTGAGCATAGCCGTCCTCAGAACAGCCTCTGCTAAGGGGTCTCTGCTACCTGACTAAGTGCTCTGGTCACTGAGCTGCTGGGTAGCTGGGCACCTTCCTCCAAGAGAGTTTATCCCCTCCTTTTTATTTTTTTTTTTTTCCAGCCAAAACTATTCAGCAAATTTGAAGCAAATAATAGTTTAGACATGACTGAAACCACATATCTGGGCAATTAACTATTAAAATAAATAAATAAATAATCCAACTCTATTACCACTTTAAAAATCTATGCTGTTTCTTTTCCACCTAAATTAAACCACATTTTTATCTTGTCTTAACTATAAGAGTTTGAGTAGGGTAATAAATTCGGGCTCATTAATTACGCTGTTCTGGAGCACATGGGGCCTATTATAGCACTTACAACGAATGCATGTTTCTTCAGCTTATCATTTTTTTCCCCTCTTTGCAGCCCCTTTCATCTGGTCAGTTCCAGCTGCTGGTCCCTGTAGGAGGAGGGACTCTTCACTCTGAACCGAGTGCTGGATCTGAAGTTGCTTGCAGAGTAGCAGCATGAAGAGAGATTTTGCTACAGAAAAGAACAAAATTTGGGTTTTTCAGAATTTTCTGAGCAGCAGTCTAAGATTCCCCCCCCAAAATAGGTATTGAAGACCGGCAGCTACATAGCCCGCATAGTCAGTTGGCTGGTACTGCCACCGCCCAGACCTCCTGATCTTCCAAGACCTGAAAGTCCTTGAACTTGGGCTGTCAAAAGGACTTGAGTGGATCAAGTCTGATGTACTGGAAGGAAAGCAGCAGCTAGGGATCTGGAGGCAAGCCGTTTGCTTTCCGCCAAATTAAAATTTTATGGTGGAAAACTGTTCAACTGGAAGGTGGAAAACTGTTCACTTGGACCTTGGGTGCACCAGCTTTGCATCACATCTTTCCAGACTGGTTGTTTCCTAGGCCATGGTGAGCAGCCGTCTGATCTGTTCTTTATAGCATTTTCCATTACTGTTTGATGCTGAGCGTGATTTGCAACTGGTCAGAAAAGTTTGGTGATCCAGAAGCCGGTGGAAGGCTGGTTGCAGACATCCCTCTAGTGGCCCTGCAGCCCCTGGGAAGCCAGTGAGCAGCTCTGGCCGTCCCCAGGCGCGGACTGGATGTGAGCACATGTATGTGCTCATCTATAGAGTTGGGTTTTTGCACTCCGTGCACTTCAGTCAGTGTGGGCTTTGGGACCTGTCTGAGAGAACTGGATAAGAAATGGTGGGTAATTTCTCTTTTTTTTTTTTTTTTCCCTTTCACCACAGTTGCCCTTGAAACTCTGCACCAGTTCAGGCTGTTTAGTGTGTTTATTGCGTGCAAGCCACGATGCTGGATGGACGTACCCATTTCAGTTCCTCTGGCCGCTGTAGAAAAGATGTCCTTGAAGATGAAAAAGTGGTGAGGAAAGTGTTAATCCTATTTCTAAGCTTTTAAAAATGTCAGACTGTTTAACCTAGAGAGGGAACAATTTTGTCATTGTTGGAAAAAAAATCCAAATTATACTGAAGATTAATCAGATGTTTCAGATTTTCCTGTCTCATAATACAAGACCGATAGGGTACCAAAGGAAAAAAAAAAACCCACACTGTATGTAAAATAAATGTAAGGAACATTTATTTGTACATTTTGGCTTCTCATCAACAAGATGCTAATTTTGACTATGTGTTTGGAACATGGAACTTATTTTGCCATTTAATTTCTTAAAGGGCATGCAGTAAAGACTGAGAGCATCAATAAGCCCTGGCCAGCATCTTTCAGGCTAGCAGAGAGCTTTCCAGTGCTGTCTTCGGAGAAGATGCTGTCCTGGGGCACCTGGGAGGTCCGTGCACTGATTGCTTCAGGAAGCAGAACAGAAGTCCAAGGACTGCCCTGGTTGTTGCTGGGGTTTCTAGGACAGGCATCCTGCAGAAGGTCCTGGGGAAGCTGGTACGCTCTTAGGAGTCGTTGCAGAGCAGGACTTAGAGGAGTTTGCAAAAGGGGTCAAGGCCATCACCCCTTTTTTTTGCAAATGCTTTTTTGCAAATGCTTTTGCACTGCACAGGGGAATGATTTGTCCAGAGGCAGGAAGTTGCCTGCTGGCAGCGTGACGTGATGTTGAAAGGCTACGTAGGTTCATATGTAAGTAAAACTCTCCTTAGAGGTCAGCCCACACTGAGATTCTCTGCATGGAAACAGAAACCCGAAATCTCATCCTTCTGATAATCATGGTTCTTTATCTCAGTAATTCGTCTGAACCAGCATTACCGTTGTGAATCCATTATTACTCTTAAACTGAGAATTACTTATATAAAATATGGAAGTGTAACAATTCAGCTCCAAGTATAATTTATTCAGTTTACTCGTGCCCACTTCAGAGCCACTGTTTGCTGTCGATAAAGCACATGGCTGAATGACTGTTTCTAGTTGAACCTTGATTTTGTTAAACTGACCAGAAGCAATAATTGAATGAACAGACACCATCCTGATCAGTTTTTTTATTTCAAAGGTGATAAAAAACTTTTAAATTGGTCTTGAGTGGGATTTTTTTCCCCTCTACAGCTGTATAATTTTCTCTCCAAATCATAAATGCCATTTTGCAGACTTCCCTCCCTATCTCACAAAAATAGCTCCCACTTGTCAATTTAAGAAATAGTCAGTTGGCATGAAGCCAGCAGAGAGACCATAAATGCCTGAGAATCTTTCAGGCAACATCTACGTAAACAATTATTGTTGTCTTGTTTTCATTTCTAGGCAACAGATCCTCAGAGACACATACATAGAATACAGACAATATCTGGACAGCCTTCCAAGCCCTTCTGTCCAGCTGTAATGGTCTATATTTCCTCCATCTATAAAGGAACATCATTTTACAGATCAGGAATAAGAGAGATTTCCATGTGGAAGATACTTTTTTTAAGAATCTATGAAGTGATCATTTAATGTCACATATTTAATTCCTTTTAAAAAAAAAAAGTAAAATTCCTGAGCTGCTATTTTTAATACAATCTGGAGATTTTCACAGTGGAAGAAACACACAATTAGTTAATAAATATACACTAATCTGGATCTTCCTTTTATGCTATTTGGTGGCCCGGGGCTGTCAGTGTTCTTGATACTTTCCAAACAAATCCAAACCACTGATCTGTGCACTGAGATTGGCAGCCTATGTGTCAACTTTGGCAATTCAAAGACTGACATTTATATTTATCCCTCTATTCAGTTCTCTAAGAAAAATCTGCAATTAAAGGCTCATTTGATCTCAAAAGAGAAGCAAAGCTAATGTTGTCATGGTATTTTGCTTTTATTTTCAAACCTCTAATCACATGAAGAATTGATCTCTGTATTTCCCTCATGATACCAGGATGGGATCATTTTGTGTCATTTCACAGGTGTTTGTTTTACCTGCAGCTGAATAAGGACAGAAATCATCACCTTCAATAGCTTCTCACCAGTTTGAAGACCTTGCACACATTGCTGGACAGTTAAACTTGAATCTGTCTCCAACACCAGGGAGATTTTTGCAACAAGAAATTGTTTTGTGCACAAAACTAAAGTATTACTGGCTGAGAACACTGCGTGGTAAAAAGGTTCTTTGACAATTTGTGAGGAGTAGCAGTATCAAGTAAATCATGGTTCTCTGCTCCCAGTTACAAATTCTGCGCAACCTGCTTTAGCATAAGGGAGGGAGGTAGCGTGTGGATATTGTCCCGTTTTTGTAAGGTGTTTCAGGGATTGTGAAGAGGAAGTTCTACGATCACAAGTAACTACTGGGAAGTTTGGTTCGATCCTTGAGTGCCCAGCTAATAGCAGAGTGTCTGGTATGACTCAGTACTTTCACAGCTCCTGTATGGTCAGGAAGAAATTATTTGAATGTTATGGGTCTCACCGGGGAAAACAGTTTGTTCATTCATTCATTTGTTCTACATACAGTTTATCTTCTGCACAGTTTGGACAGGGACACAGGCAGAGTACAACCCAGCAGATAAGAACGTCAGAAGACGGTCTCATCACAGTTTGCAGAAAGATGGATCTTACCAGTAACAGCACTGGGGATACTGACTGCACGTCCTCTTTTTCAACATCACATTAATGCCGTCCCTTGTTCCAGTCACAATGCTGAAATAGGCTATGTTTCATACAAGTACCCGTCTTCAAGAACTTCTTTTTGCCTGCTTATGAAGGAAATGAAGAGATAGGTAAAGGCCTACAGCTACTGCTGGAAATAATGGAGGGAAATTCCCCCTTTGTTGATGTTTCCAGTTCCAGAATTCTTCTGTTGGAATCCCAGCTGTCTCACAAATATTTTGATCGTGCTAAATCGCAGGCAGAAATCCCAGTCTTTACAGAAGGCTGTATGTAGCTTCAGCCATTACCGTTAATGACCGGTATAACAAATATAAGGCCTATTGACTTTGTTTTTCTCTTCAAGTTTGCAGGTATTTGCTTCCTAAGTTGTGTTTAAAGGTCTGGGCCCATCTCTAATTTACAATCCCCTTTAAAATTTTATTGTCCAAATAAATTCTGAAATGTTTTTATTGGACTTTGAACTTTTATTTTGACAGATAACTTTTATTTTTACATTTGGAAATGAACTGTTTTAAAGATGAGGTCACGGTTTGTGCACACAAATGCTATCCTAGATTTAGGAACCAGCAAGCCTCTTGAGAATTTGTGTGCCTTGTAATTAAAACATATATAAAACCAGGTTTTCCCTTTCTGAGCTTGCTAAAACTTTATCTGATGGCTTCCTGATTTGCAAGAAAAGCTTTATCAATTTTTGTTTCATTTTTCATGACATCCTCCTTGGCTGCATGTTACAAAAGCAACAGCTACTGCTGTAACCTGCTTGTGACATTTTTATGATTATAGATGGAAAAGAAAAGAAAAAAAAAAAAGAATTCCTTAGAAAATGACAGCTGCAACACCAAAATTGCTTGTCTGGAAAATAATATTGTGTTATCTAAGCAGTTCTGTGCAGAATTTGCATTAGAATCTACGAAAGACTGAAAGCAAAACTGTTCCAGGAACTTGAATAGCTTCTTGCAGATCTTTAGATTCCTGAAGTTTTCATTTGAAGTGCCAAGTTTTCCTTTCGAAGAAGGATGCGATGAATTAGGCTAGAGACCTACTAAAAGTCAGTAACAGACTAACGATGTTGTGAGCTTGTCTCTTCTGAATTCGCTGTTACAACTTCTAGGACCATCTCCTACAGCCCCATCTCTTAATCCCGGAGCCATCACAAGCGCTGCCTCGTTCCCGGTGACGTTGTGAGAAGCGGCCCTAAGCCCGCGCAGACGTGCCGGCTGGCCAGGCAGCACAGGTACGGGCCCTCAGCCAGCGCTCGTCAGGCTGCGGTGGGATGAAAGGCAGGGAAGGAACCGCGTATGAGATACATGGAGAGAGCCAGGCTTCTCTGTCTCTCCAAACAGCATTAAGATTTTCCAAACACATACCGTGTTTTTTTACAAACGAGTATCCCAATCCTTCAGTAAACATCTGTGTGAGAAGCCTCGCATAGGTTTATATAAACTCTACACAACCAAGTGTAATTTATGTGACTTTAGCTGCAACACACTTCTCACCAATTACTGTTGGCAGATGAGAAGTGGAACCAAAAATAGCAGGTTACTGCTCCGGATAAACACTTCAGCAGTTACTTATGTCCCAGCACGATGCCAGAGCCAGCCCGTACACCGAGGTCGTGGAACGCACAAGAGTTTAACGCTTGTAAAGCTCCAGCTACTGGGGCCAGCCCATTGCCTAGCAAGCAGGCTGACTTCACCACTGAAAATTACAACAGCTGAAGTGACTTCTGAAATCAGTGTAATTTAATTATGCTTATAAATGAGGCTCTTCACACACAACAAAAAGATTATTCAAAATGAAGGAATCTTCTTTCAAGTGCTTCCCAAAAGATTATTTAAAGCTATCTTCTCTCTTCTTTACAAATCACATTGTTTAAAACTGCAATTCACATCTGAAAACTCTGACCAGTAATTTCCTGTACCAAACAAGGGCTGAACTGGCAACTTATGGCATTTGTTCCAGTTACAGTCAGCAAAACCAGGCCATTTTATAATTACAGATCCTGGCTGTTGCTCTTGCTGATTAATGTGTTTAGATGCTCAGCCATTCTAATTGAAGGAAAGACAGAATTGTTATTAGTGCTTTTTAATTTATTACAGGCAGAGTCCTCAAATAGCCGAGGGAAGTGCTAACACATACAAATATGCTGAAAATGGACAGATATCAAGATTGGAAAAGACCTAAAAGATCATCCAGTCCAGCCATCACCAATACTTCTCAGCTAAATCATATCCCTCAACACAACATCCAAACGTTTCTTGAACACCCCCATGGTCGGTGACTCCACCACCTCCCTGGGCAGTGCATTCCAGTGCCTGGCTACCCTTTCCGAGAAGTAATATTTCCTAATGTCCAGCCTGAATCCCCCCTGGCGCAGCTTGAAGCCATTGCCTCTAGTTCTATCACTGCCTACACGAGAGAAAAGGCCGACCCCTAGCTCACCACAACCTCCCTTCAGGAAGTTATAGAGAGCTATAAGGTCTCCCCTGAGCCTCCTCTTCTCCAGACTGAACAATCCCAGCTCCCTCAGCCGCTCCTCATAAGGCCTGTGCTCCAGACCCCTCACCAGCTTCGTAGCCCTCCTCTGAACACGTTCCAGGGCCTCAATGTCTTTCTTACCTCCCTGTTCCTGCTAGTAACACTGCTTTTGATGCAACCTTTCCGTGCAAAAAGATAATTTCTTCATTTTAACCCGCACTCTGAGCTTCACTGGAGGAGCACCTTCCCCATTTTTACTGTGATCTACGTATAAAATATGCTTTCACTTTGCTCTTATTTATTATTGTAACAACTCAGCCTGTAGTATGCATTTTCCAGAGATGCAGAAAAATAGATCCAACATTGTAGCAGTATATTCTGGAGCTGGAAGTTAGTAGCACATACAAAAGTCAAGATAACTTTCTGACACAAGCTTGCACTCAGTGCATTTCCCAGTTTGCACAGTATAATACTACACATTTTGCAGAATTAGTGAACCTTGCAGAAAACTGGATCAACTCTCAATCTGTACATACATGTATTTAAGCTCATAAGTGCCAATTCCCCTAACTTACTTGCATTTTTTAGTAGAATATGGGGCATTTAATTCCACAGCATGTTTAAAATGGCTGGTTAAAACTTTCAGGGATTTATTAGCTTTGTTTATTACCTGTGAGCAGATGGATAGTTGTTGATACTCTGTGATTGACAAAATGAGAAGTTGGAGTTCCAATTTAAAAACAAACAAACAAACAAGCAAACTCCACAGAGAAAACTGTGAAGTACACTTTTCAATAGTGGAATGAAATGAGCTTAAGTATGGCATTTGTACAGTGACAGTTAATTCAGTTAGAAAACCCAGTCTCCACAATGCTGCAGCTTCATTTTACAGACACTAAAGATGGATGAATACAGATGTAGTTCTCTGGTATCTGACATTTTTGCAAGCTAAAGCCACAAAGAAATCATGGTACTACAGTAAAGCTATGCTGTATGGTATGTTAACCTCTGGAAACTAGAAGGGACCAATTTAAATAGTTATTGATCATCATATTTCTTCTGAAAATTGCTATGGTACTGTGACATCACAGGAATCAGATCTAACTGCTAGCTGCCAGCATCACACATAACAGATTTAAAATTTTCACATCAGTTTTAATGCTTATAGATACCCAGTGAATTTCAACAAAGACAAACCAACATGATTCATTAGACTGACCGGTTAGACTATTTAATATTTTTATAAGCTTCTTTTATTTCTTTGCTGTACAAAGGCAGAAATGCAAACCATGTCCATAAATCTACATTAGTAACTACCTAGACATGATACAGATATATACAAAAAGCCCAATTATTTAACTTCAGTGTTGATACCATAGGTCATGCAGAGCTGGATGCAAACAATGCAAACAGCATCTACACAGTGTAAGGCATAACTCATGATATTTACATCTTCTTCCTTATAGCGAAGGCTTCTGATACACCAGTTGTTACATTTGTCTTTGTCAATCCTGCTTAGTAGTAGTGCAGCCTCAGAACTGAAAAGTGCATTTCTTTATTATATACATTCTCCTAAGGATTCGTTCCAGAAATAGTTTTAAAATCTTGATTTTCAGAAGTAATTCATTGCCTATGTCAATTAAAATTATTTCATGAGATAAAAATACCATTTTCCTAAAGCTCCGCAGATCACATGCAATTATGAAAACAAAGCTCCTAAAAGCATCTCTAGGAACTGTCATCTTCTGACTTGGGAAGATAAGGAATCCTGTGAAAGCACTCAACCAACCCACTGCTGTTAAAATTTAAAACACTTTGGAGCATTTCAGGTTAGTAAGTTTGTAGATCCAAGCAGCTTTGGAAAAGGTCTATAATACAGATATTTACATTCTGTATTAGATTTTTGAGTTGTAATTAATCTGTCATCTCAGGTGGTTTGTTTTTTTTCTTCCCCCGGAGATCTCACTTCAAAAGGAAAGTAAAAAAGGAATACAATTACTGTCATTTTAGGAAACAGAATTCTGAGTCATTTCACAAGCAAAATAAAGTAAAAAAATTGCCTAAGATTAAAAAGTAAGCTCTTCCCCTCAACTATAAAGCAGCACTGCTAAAAATAATTTATAATCTTTTGTGTTCTGAGCTACTGCAATTCCCGCCACATTTATTTTTAAACCACAACATCCCGCAGCAGCGGGGCTCTTGAGAGACTACATTCCAGTCAATCTTGGTTCAGGAGATCAAAACACTCCCTCTCCTCTTCTGTCTGCCCTCCCTTACAGGACAGTCATGAGCAAGAGCAGCATGCTCTCGTGTTTGAAACAGCATCTTAACTCTCATGACAACGACCTCAGCTGAGCTGCTGGACTCTGCACTGAAGCAGCTGAGAACTGACACACACTGTTACATCCGCAGATGTCAGGAAACCAGTAACGAGCAAAGGAAGGAAAGGGTCAGGGAACAAGAGTGCCTTACCGTGCGTGCACGTGCCTGACTCTCTGACCTCCCGCTGTTGTGAGGTAACACAACAGCATAAATATATCTTTCAGGCGTCTCCTATACTCCCACACATCTTGGCCTACAAACTATGCCCAGAAAATGATACTTGTACAGTACAGCTTTCAACTTTATCAGAATGGTCTTCAAACACAAAAAAAAAACCCCAAAAACCCAAAAACACGAGGATGAAAATGTAAATGGAAAACACTACCTTCATCAGGAGGAATTGATGGTTCAGTTTCAGAAGTGATAGTATCTGTGTCTTGAAAAGTTTTGGCACCTGGCTTCTCTTGCTGCACCTCACACAGATACACATCAACGGGTCCTTTTGTGCTTTTCACATGTACTTCTATACAATCCTATAAAACAGCAACTTGCATCTAAACCAACGAACAACTCTTACACATTATCTATTTTTGCACCTATTTTAAAGCCAATACATTAAGAACAGAACAAATACAGCAATGACATAACTATTTAAAATTGTGTTACTAGTTCTACATAAATTATGACTTTTATATAGATGTGTAGGCCAATTATTAAGCACCATTAAGCTAACAAGGTTTCATTTTCAATAAACATGCACTTAATGAACCTTTCTTTAGTCTTTTTACTGACTTTTAGACATATGACCAAGACTTACTATAAGTTTAGGAAGAGTAATAAAATTGAAAACTTGACAAGTCTATGCCATGGATCAGAAAACAAATCAGAGCACATAGCAGCTTTAATAATATGGCAAAGCAACTAAATCATGTTACTTTTACTGCCTTCCTTCAGCAGACATCACATTGCAAGGCACACAGCAAATGAAATTTAATGGACAGACAGAAGATTCTGTTCTCTCCAAAATACAGCTTTTAAAACTCTGCCTTCTTCTCAGGAAGCCTCTGAGATCTTATCTTTTTCATCTCCACCAGATGAAACCCAGCTCCTTTTACCAGTGAAACCACTGGATATGTAAGCAGTGGATCTAAGTCTTCTGGCTCTATTGATTCTTATATCCTTTTTCTACAATATCACCTCCTTTTCTGTGCACACAGCAAGGCAAATCTGACGACTACACAATTAAGAACATTATAAAAAAAAAAAAAAAAATCTATGTGCAAAAGGAAAACAGAATTAAAGCTCCATTTGTTATCTTAAGCTTACTTCCAGCATTTCCCCTCTTCCACAGCACTACTTTAAACAGTGGGTTTGCAGTGTACAAGCCCAGGTGCAGTGTGACTGGGTGCAGAGGGCAAAGCTACCGCTCTCTTCTGTATGACCTGAACGGGAGGATGCGTGTTGTGCCACGAGGTGAGGACAGGGCACAGCCCCCCACCTCCATGAAAAATCCCTCTTGACATGATCTACTAGAGTGCCAAAACATTTTCTTTTGTCAACCGTACTGTGCATTTCATACTTTAATATTATAGTAACAATAGCGGTCTACTCATTAAGCAGTAAGACAGCATTTACGTACTGTGAAAATCATTATCAAATCCTGCTTATTGCTTTGTTTGGTTAGATTTACATTTTTTGGTAGATTTTAGCATACATATAGTAACAGCTCTTTGGAAGTTTCATTATCCTAGTAAGTATCTAACTGATAGTAGAGGTAAGTAACATTTATTACAGCTGTTCCATTCTCTCTAGCAAAACCACATAACTAAATGTCAGACATGTTTATTGTTTAATAGCTTAGGTTAAAAAAAAAAAACCAAACCAAATGAAAATAGGTTTCTTAGACTATTATCTCTACAGCATTGTTTAGTGGAACACAAGACCAACAAAATACTAATATTTGCTATACACGACAAAGGAACTGGAAGTCAATTACTAATGGCTGCTGCTGCAAAAAAAAATCAAATTTGAGAACTTTTGTGCCCTTTAAGACAGAAATACATAAAACTTACTTCTTTAGGAATTGGTATTTCCAATTTGGTTTCCTCTGGAGCTTTGATTGCAATCACAATCTGTTCTTGAAATGCCTGAATGCTACAGATATCTTGATATGTCACATAAGCTAGTGTATACATTGGTCAAGGATTCTGTAAAGTAATTTGCTAGTGGGCAGAAGCAAAGAGTATGATGGTAAGATATGCTGAAGCAAAATATTAATTGTAGCTTTGTAAAATTAAATATTAGCTAACAAATGGAAAACCTTTTTTGTTTATTTCTAGAAAGGAAAAAGCTTTAAAAAATAGAGATACTCAGTATTAAAAAAAAACAAATACATTTGACAAACAGTTTTCACAGATGCTGTCCTAAGTTTACAAAGCAGAGGAAATGCTGCCCTTCAGAAACTATTTCTTTGTTTTGCAGTAACTATGCATGTAAATAATTTCCTGGAAAACTATGGAATTATTTTCTTACCAGAACAGGGAAGGTGTAATTAAAAGTTTTCCTGATTACCCTACAGAAAATGGGCCCATTTCATTTGAGCTCAGATCTTAACATTGTGCTGGACAAGGAATCTAAGTATCGTTTTATTGTAACCCAAAGCCAAATTCCAATGTTTACGTCCTACTGAAAGAAATCCCTGTTCTGTTATCAAAACCCATTGGAAAAGTAAAACTGCACTCGAACCTCTCCTAAGAGAGAGAACAGTATTGGGACACAAGCAACGTACCATTGAATCTTCTTGGCAACAGAGCACTGGGACTCTGGTTTGGGTCCTCTTTCTCATCTCACTAAGCAACTCAATCTCACTGGTAGGCCAAGACCTGTCCCTGAGACAACTTTACTCTATAATGGAGAGAACAAGGTGATAGTCAGGGTACTAAGACTATTGCCCCACTTCCATTCTTCTGCAGTGGAAAGGTGACACAAGTAGCACTCCTCTGAGAACAGGGTAGATTGTGCAGGATACTGCAAAGCAGGGCACGTGACAGTATATACTAACATAAAATAACCAATACATTTCCCATTATAAAACTCATTATCAAATATGACTGCATACCAGCGGTATCAGCCTACACCTATTACTAGATACCTGAGTACTTGCAACCAAAACCACGTGTTAAAAGTAATGCAAGAGTTAAAAGGATATTTTGCATTTTCTTTGTCATCTGTCAGTTCAAATAGCTGATGAGCACAATCCTTGATTAATTCATCCAGAGCTTCTTCCATGGCTGACAAGTCAGAAAGTTCATCTTTAAGGTTTTGCTGCTCTGGTGCTTTTCCAACAACTTGGCCAAGATTAGAACCTCTAGAAGAATATGAAAGTTGTCTAGTATGTTTATATAAATACAAGCCTGTTTATTGAACACAAAGTATACCAACAGAAAGCCACTAGGAACTCTAGCATCCTTTAGTTTGCTGAAATACGCTTCATTGTGCTTTTGCACTTGATACTTGTTAATATAGTAAGTAATTCAGACAGCCTAAGGATACAGAAGAACTTAAAATATTTTTATCTACTAAAAATAATTCAATATGCTTAAAAATACTCTCAAAGTTATAAACATTACTCAATATTGTTGGGTTTTATTGTTTTAGAAATGAGAAGTTTCAAAGCCCACTCACACCCACTGGATACGATTCTTAGATCTTTTCTGAATTAGATGGATTCCATCCAACACGTTTGTGATGTCATACACTCTTCGTTTTCGTACTCCAAGTGTTGTTGCTACTTCATTTAAATCAAGGACTCCGTCTGGAGCTGTTTTGACAAGATCCATGAATTTTCGGGTCAAATAAACCAAGGATGCATCAAATCGCGGCTTTTTGACTTTCACAGCTCCTGTAAAGTTTTGATAGAATATTTAAGATAAACTACTACACGAGTATGAAGTGTTCCTTAAAAACACAATAGCGATGAAGTAGCAATGAAGATAAAAGACTGAAAACATTGTCATTATTAAGACTGACATCACACTGGCATCGTAAAAGGTCTATTAACTACATATACCTCCGTTTGTTTGCAATGGTTATATCTTAGTAGCAAGCATACATCTTCACACTTTCAACGTTCGTGACGTCAGACCGCTAGTATGGACACTAACAGTTACGTAGCTGTATGTTCTGGAGGATGCGAGCTCAGACTCCTCAATGAACACCAATGGAAACTTTGGTTATCTACAGATGGCGTCAGGGCATTGCCAAAAAACTGCAGCTCTATCACCTCCTCTGTGACATTGCTAAAGTTTTCTCACACCCTTTTGGCCCAGATTAACCAGCAGATATCCCAGAAAACATTCAGGTCTGGTTCAGGAGTTAGCCTCATTTCAGGGACTGTTTCAGCCTGGATGTGACCAACCTGTTCTGGAGCCCAAGAACTAAACTGGAGAGACATGGATTTGATGGATGGACCACTTGTTGGATAAGGAATTTGCTGAATGGCCACACTCAGAGAGTTGTGGTCCACAGCTTCATGTCCAACTGGAGAACTACGATGAATGGCGTTCCTAAAGGGAATGGTATTGGGATCGGCTCTATTTGACATCTTTGTCAGTGACATGGACAGTGGGATAGAGTGCACCCTCAGCAAGTTTGCCAACGACACCAAGCTGTGTGGTGTGGTCAACACGCTGGAGGGGAGGGATGCCATCCAGAGGGTCCCTGACAGGCTGGAGAGGTGGGCCCGTGCAAACCTCATGAAGTTCAATCAGGCCAAGTGCAAGGTCCTGCACTTGGGTCAGGGCAATCCCAGGCACAAATACAGGCTGGGCGGAGAATGGATCGAGAGCAGCCCTGAGGAGAAGGACTTGGGAGTGCTGGTGGACCAGAAGCTCAACACAAGCCAGCAATTTGCGCTTGCAGCCCAGAAAACCAATCTCATCCTGGGCTGCATCAAAAGAAGTGTAGCCAGCAGGTTGAAGGAGATAATTCTGCCCCTTTATTCCACTCTTGTGAGACTCCCACCTGGAGTACTGTGTCCAGTTCTGGAGCCCCCAACATAAGAAAGACATGGACCAGTTGGAGAGGGTCCAGAGGAGGGCCACGAAGATGATCAGAGGGCTGGAGCACCTCTCCTATGAGGACAGGCTCAGAG
The DNA here is from genome assembly GCA_009806455.1 of Tetrax tetrax. Classification (NCBI taxonomy): domain Eukaryota; kingdom Metazoa; phylum Chordata; class Aves; order Otidiformes; family Otididae; genus Tetrax; species Tetrax tetrax. Next base: position 23,982 of record WHYT01013251.1, read on the forward strand.
AGGTTGGGCTGTTCAGCCTGGAGGAGGCTCTGGGGAGACCTGATAGCGGTCTTCCAGTACCTCAAGGGGGCTTATGACATGGAGAAACTCTTTATGTTGTGATGGGACAAGGGGTAATGGTTTTAAAATAGAAGAAGGCAGATTCAGACTGGACAGAAGTAAAAAAATTTTTACACTGAAGGTTGTAGAACACTGGAACGGGTTGCCCAGAGAGGTGGCTGATGTCCCATCCCTGGAAACGTTCAAGGCCAGGTTGGACGGGGCTCTGAGCAACCTGATCTGGTTGAAGACGTCCCTGTTCCTTGCACGGTGGTTGGACTAGATGACCTTTAAAGGTCCCCTCCCACCCAAACCATTCTATGATTCTAATTTAATATATGGACAAACTCTGGTTGTACTATTTGGCCTCAGGGAAAAAGAACTGGTGATGCCGTTGTTTAATTTATTAATGCAACAAAGATCTACAGACACCAGGACACCACAGATTTAAGAGAGATCCCTGTGCTATGTGTATCTATTACCAGCATATTTGCAGAAATGGCTGAAAAGTTACTGATGAACAGCTTCTATAACTTTTGATTGTTATTTAAGTATGCATAAAGCATTAAAAATTAAGTATTTTTAAAGCACAAAAAAGACACAGTACACAAGCACTCATCTGATGCTAGAGTCAAAGAAAGACTGTCAAATTCTGGTGTGCCTTGTCCTGCAAAGTAAACCAGATATTTCATGCCAGATCAAACTGTGTCACCGAGTGATATTCCAGTCTAATGCTTCAAGAGAATGTGTGTGTGTATGTGCACACAGGTATGTGTCTAAGGAAACCTCTCTCAGAAACACTCTACTTTAAACTTCAGTATTTTTCCCAGGATGAATGAGACGTGCACTTTTACTCATAGTATATCACACTCATTCCATGGCTGCAAGATTGTACACTCTTTAACATGAAGTGACAGGCTTGACAACTGAGTTTTGGACTGTGTTACTGTGAGATGTGTGAGACTATTCCATTGGTGAAAAAAAAAACCCACAAAAACAATGCAAATTCACTCAAGCTTGTATTTACATTTGTTAATATGAGTTGAAAATCAACCACATGGCATTTCAGGTTTCTCTGACTCAATTTTCCCATAAGTTATTCTCTTTATAGCAGTGGGAAGGCACACTTGCAGCAGATTTAAAGAGGAAAAACTATGAAGAATGTGTTGCTTCATAGCTGTTATTTCATTTACCGTGCAGCATTCCTCCTGTTCTGCCTATGAGATACATAACAATGTCTCATTTGTTTACAACATGTACTCAGCATTGTAAAAAAGCATGAAATGCTTCAAGAATAATTTTCACACATGGAACACAGCAACTTACTTCTCACAAACTGTACATCATCGTCCACATTCAGGTTGATCTTTGGCGGCTGAGGAAAAAAAAAAAACAAAAAAAAAGTATAACTGACAAAATGCTATCTATATAGAAAGCCTCTCCAGAAGAAATCCTCAAATCAGCTCTAGATGCTACAGCCATCAGAGTACTGACAACTCAACAGATATTACGGTGAAGAAGTGTCACTGGATAAAAGGGATACATGCTCATTAAATTCCGGTCAAAATTTGCAGCCCTTAATTGCAGCACATCTCTCTCTATCTTGGAAATCAGGCAACACCACCAAACTCCCTAACGCTCAGCCAATGGCCACAACACGAACGGATACCTGTATCAACTCTGCAAATACAACCTGCAGCTATTCCATGTACCAGCTCACATACAGAAGACACATTGCTGTTACACAGCATTACAGTTATTTTGTAGATTTCCAGACTGGCAGCAGAGTCTGCTCTGGTCAAGAAACTGACATGATGAGCCCAAGTAGGTCCTTCATTCCATTCCTCATCCCAATTTAACAAAAGAAGTCTTTTCAATTCATATTCATTCCAGTTGGAAGAAACCTAAGAAGGTCTCTGGTCCAATCTCCAACTCCAAATAGGAACAGCCATTAGATCAGAGCAGCTTACTCAAGACTATCCAAGTGGGTCTTGAAAATTTCAAAGGATGGAGGCTATACTTCTCTGGGCATCCCATTCCACTGCTTGCCCTTCCACACAGTAAAAAAGTTTCACTTTAAATCAAATTGTAACCTCTCTACCTTTTTTTTTTTTTCCAATTCATGGCTATTTCCTTTCAGCCTCCCATCACGCACAGCTGTGAAGTGCCTTGTTAACTTCCTTGCAAGTACTGAAGGGCTGCTGTGGCTTAACAAGCTCCCTCAGCAGTTTATCAGCAGCCTTCCTGTACTGGTGGGCCAAAAATGGGACACAGCATTCCAGAAGCAGCCTAACACGTGCCAAGTAGAGAAGAAGAATCACTCCCTTGATTTGCTGGCCATGCTAATACAGCCTCATATCCCTCAGTGCCAGGGCGGAGTGCCAGCACATGTTTAACCCACTGTCCATCAGGACCCCCAGGTGCTTTCAGCAGGGTGGTCCCCAGCCTGCACCACTGCAGTGTACAGGCCCAGCAGGACTTCACAGTGGAGTTTTCAGCTTCCTTGGCTGAAATTTGAGGTGTATTCCTAGCTGTCTATGGCACCTTCCCCACCCATAGACATCATGAGGATGCATCCCACATGCTCCTCCTATCAGCAGGACAAGTCCCAGGATAGCCCTTGAGGAACTCCACTTGTAATCCACTTCCAGGTAAAGTATGAACCACTAACTACCCCTCTTTGAGCCTGACGATCCAGAGAGTTTTTTTACTCATCTAGTGGTTTACAATCTGTAGCATCCTAACTCAAAGAGGAGGAGGCTGCAGGAGACTGTTTCAAAAGTCTTCCTAAAGCTAATGTTGATGACATCCAAGGCTTTGGATCTACAGATCTAGTCATTTCATCACCAAACGTAATCAGTTTGCAAGTACAGTCATGATGGCTATTCCAAATCACCTTCTCCTTCACGTGCCTAGAAACAGCTTCCAAGACAAGTTGCTTCATGATTTTCCAAGGGACCGAAGTGAGGCAGAGTAAGCTGTAGCTGACCTCCACAACCTCTCAAAAATGATAAGAGAGCAACCTCATAATGACATCAGCTAGCGCTCTCAGGTGGGTCCTTTCCACCCCCACCGAGTAGGTCCTATGGACCTGTATGGGTTGAGACTTCTCAAGAGATTCCTAACTTGCCAATCTTCCATCACTGGTTGTTCCTCTCCTTGAATCCTGTCTCTTACGCACAAAGCCTAGGGGACATCAGTCCTAAAGACCCATGCAAGAAGACTGAGTATTTCAGCCTTATGTGTCTGCTCTTCCTGAATCACCTGCCCCACCGAACAGCAAGTTCACAGCCCCCCCTTTGCCTCCCTTTACCACTAAAGAAGCAGTAAAACTTCTTGTCACTCCTAACATTCCTTGCTAGTTTCAACACTAGAACTTTGGCTTTCCTAGCATCAGAACTACATGTCTAGGCAATATTTTTTATCCTTCTCCTTTATAGCCTGTCCTTGCAACCACCTCCTGCCCTTCCTGGAGTGCAGGCATAGCTGTGCCCATCCCTCAAGACATTTACTTGTTGTCATGATGGAATGTCCCTGTCCTTACAGACCTCCACCTCCTCAGCTCCTCCAGCTTTCAAAGTTGCCTCCCCTAAAATCTCAGCTACCTGTTGCCTAAATAAGCTGGCTCTCCTGAGCTGTACTCTGCTACTGGCCTTCCTTACTACACCCAGTATCTTGAACTCCACTATTCCATGGCCATTACAGCCAAGGCTGCTAATGATTACCGCATCCTTCACTTCCGTTTTACATTCAGGAAAGCATCGCACCTGATTGATTCATAAGATACTGTGCCCAATACCCTTTGTTTCGTACAACTATAATCTCTAATAATAATAACTTTCCAATTACCAGTAGAACCTCATGCAAACTTTTTCATGGCTTTAAAACAATACTACCAAGTAACATTTAGCCCAACAACCAAAGCTAATAAAAATAAGTATTTTTAAGAAGTTTCCCACAATTAAAAGTAGGCCTGTTTTTGGTGAAAGCTGCATACAAGAAAATTACCTAAGCGTCACAGACGCAGAGAAGAACAGAGTAAACAGGCTGCAACAGTGTTTCTCAAACATAGTAACAACCTATTTATCGCCATTGAGAGGCTACAGGTAACACAGCTAAGAGAACCATCCTTTTGCACTATGACTTAACTGCATTTTCCTTTCCCGGACAGCCTGCTAAAATGCGATGGAAGAGGGAAGCATCACCACGCCCCTTTCGTGTGCCACTCTGGTCAGGGCGGACACATCCTCCCAACTCGGGGATCCCCTGCCTGAGAGGACTCTCGAATCTCCTTAAAGGCTCCCGCGGGAGAAGCGGAGTGCGGCAGGGCCGTCCCGCCTTCTCCCCACCCGCAGGCAGGGCCTCCCCTCCCCGCCCGCCGCGTACCTCACTCACACGCAGCGTGTCCGGCCGCAGCGGCCACAGGCGCTTCCACTTGGCAGGGCTGGCCATGTTCGCACGGCCCCTCCTGCTTCCTCCGGCCGGCCGCGGCCTAGCGCGGCGGGAGGCCGCCTCCCGCCCCGAGCCCAGCCGAGGCGGCGGCGGGAAGGCGCTCAGAGGCCTTCAGGACGAACCTGCGAGTCCATGTGGGAAGAAGGCGCCGCCATCCCCACCCCACCTCCGGGAGAAGGGGG